>JAJIYU010014007.1:0-13577 GCA_030144865.1 Tinospora cordifolia
AGAGAAAGCAAGAGGAATTTTCAACTCTTGTCTTTGGGATGAATGAAATGGGTAGAGTAGGGGGGTTTATATAGGGCCCTCCTCCAAATAGTGTCTCTATCTTTCCAATGTAGGATTATTCCTTCCCGCACATGCCCACTTTAACATCTCAACATATGGGATGTTTCATTCATAAATGTTTTTCCTTTACACATTACTTCTCGATGTATATTACCATCATATTAAACGAAGTATTATTTTCTTGAGTGCATCTAATTAATACTTTATACACATACTTTTTTTTATTAATATCATACTAAAAATATTATTTTCTTGTTCAAATAAAGAAGCTTATATTTACCCAACAATTCTATATATCTAATATTAATTAATGAATATTCCTTTATACTTCCATACTAACTAATTAATTGCAGACCAATGACAAATATATATATATATATATAATATATATATGTGTGTGTGTGTGTGTGTGTGTGTGTGTGTGTGTGTGTGTGTGTTTATATTTAAATATATACATATATGTGTTTTAAACTCAAATTTCGATTATTACATCACTAAAATTTTCGGTATTACAATTATTACGTCACTAAAATTTCAGGTATTACACTAGTTATGAGATGTTGGTGATTAATAACCATGTACCATCATGGTGAACATGTAGGTTACTATGAATGTTCTTTTTACGTGACTAGTTCACATGGTGTAAGACCAAAATACTTGGTTGAAAATTTGTTGTTTGAAAAGGATCCACTGGCTATGTGCTCACCCTTCCTCTCTTATTTTTCAAGAAATTAAATACATAATGAAGCACGCTAAAGACTTAGAATGTTAGTAGTTTTTATAAAGTTTTTATTTTACAATGTAAGAGCATATTGCTCGAGTTTTGAATATTTCATTGCAATAGTTAATTAGAAAGTTATGTACTTTCCAATTTTTAATAAATAAAGATTTTGAATTTCTTTATCTCTTGTTTATTTGCCTTCCTTATTTCGAAATTGGAATTAAGCACTCTTGAATTACACCAAGGCACGAGATAGTTGAAAATCAATATCAAGTGTGAGTCACTTGCAATATAATACTGGCCCGACCCACCTGTATGGTTAAGTCCACTATCAAAATAGTAGTTATGTTCAAAATTGAAAGAATACGGGGATTGGGGTATTACATTCAAACAATTAGTTGTTCAATAGTTAACATTAAGACGAAAAGGAATTTACCTCAGTTTTCTAAATCTAGGGAGTGAGGTCAATCCAAACACTCAAACCCTTCATCCATGAAGTGGGGTCAATCTAAACGCCTAGTTCACTAATTAAGGAAGTGTGGTTAATCCAAATGCCCAGTTCTAAATCAAGAAAATCAATAACTAGCAAGTTGGATCTAGGTCAAACATTCACGATGAAATCCATCACTATGCCAGTATGGTTATCATCTTTATTAATCTTTTTTTAATGGCAAAACATACCATAACATATTGAACTAGATATAAAATAGGAAAATAGCATGTGAGCATGTGAAATCACATCATAGACATGTTATTTCATGTAGCATAGAACATGTTATCACACATATCATTGAAAACATGCATCATCTTTCATATAACTTTGAGTATGAATATTCCTACATGTATACATTATTTGAATCAAGATAATAATTTAAGACTTAGAAATCATCTCCACCTTATAGCTTTGTTCCTTTTAGTACTTGCACTAGTATCTCAAGCTTTTGTTGAACCTTCAGCCTTCAAGGTTAGGGCTAAATGTGTTATTCTTAGTAATTCATGTGTTTCTAACCCCTTTAAACCATACTTAATGATTCCTCATCCTATATGGCATATAATGTGTAAGGAAATCATGTTAAATGAGTCTTAATGAAGTTTTGGTTCTACGTATTGCCGTAGAGGAAAGGATTAATGTAGTATTCAAGACGTACAAGTTAAAAACAAAAAGTGCAAAGGCACTACTGTGATAACCAGTGGAAATTAGTGAAAGTTCCATTACCACCGTAGAGTGCCGTGGTAACCAGTGGGGATTACAACAGTGCAGTAACAGTACTGCTCTAGACTACCATAATAACCAGAGGAAAATGTCAAATTTACATTATACTACCACAGTAGCCAGGGAAAAAGTCCAGAAACAAAGGAAGATGTAGGCATTATCGCGGTAACCATGATCAGTACTGCATTAATTAATATGAAAGGTGGAGTTTTGTGCATATTTCTCCCATCCCTTATTCTGCTATGACCTTGGCATCCTGATACTTCGAATTCTAGATGATGAACCATGCATTGAAACTTAAATAGTGTCATTATACCTTCTTTGATCAGTTGAGTCCTCCAGTCACTCTAAAGAAATGTCTATAAATAAATGCTTGCCACTGCTATGCACTATTTTGAGTCTTCCTTCTTCTTACTACTATGGTTGTTGTGCGAGATGACTAGGAATTGAAAGAGTCCCAAGAAGACAGCTAGGAGAGTAAGAAGAGAGGAGAACTCATGTTTGTTTGAATGATAAGAATGGGGTGCTCATGCTAGGTTTATGTAAAGTTCAATTGGGTTGAGTTTAGGAAGTTTGGTGGTTTTTCCTTGGTAGAAATCTTTTCCAAACTCTTTTTCTTTCTATTTTGTTTCTTTCTTGTGCACAAATATTAGTAAATGTTAATTTTCGAAAGTTGCCCAAGTTTTTCTAAACTTTACATATTCATGTTGGAAACTTAAGATAATCATTTTTGCACATGTTTTATGTATTACAGTGATAGTAGAATGCATTACTGCGGTAGCTAGAACACATTGTTTAGAATGGTTTTTCTTCTGCAAAATCACACATAACTGCAGTAGTGGAATCCATTACCGTGGTATTAGTGATTGTGTACATACTTTTGTTTATCGTCCCAAGTTTGGCAATCTCTTTGTATATTTAGTTGTTCATATTTTGCACATTTATCTTTATGGTTTTTCCAAAGTTTATTTTATTTGAGTTATTTTGTTTTATTTCATTTAATTATCCAACAAAATTTTGGGATATTACAACCTACCCCTTTAAAATAACTTTCGTCCTTGAAATTTGTACTTGTTTAGATGTTGTATGGTCATGTATTTCTAGTGAAAAGGTCTAAATATTTACTTTTCATTTCACTTTCCAACTCCCATGTTGCTTTTTCCACTCCATGATGCCTCTAACGAACCTTGACTAAGGGGATGCCCTTTGTTCTCAAGCTTTGTACCTTACGATCTAGGATTCTAATCGCCGCTTCTTCATATGTGGCATCATCTTGGATGTTGATTTTCTTCCAATAGATTATGTGGGAGGGATTTGGTTCATAGCTTTTCAGCATTGACACGTGGACCACATTGTGAATTGAAGACAATTTGTTTAGTAGGTCTAACTCATATTCATATTCGCCAATCTTTCTAAGTATTTTGAATGAATCGATAAATATGAGTGATAGCTTTCCTTTATGCCCAACCTGCTTATTTCTTTTTGAGGGCTAGTCCTCAGAAATGTTCTATCACCCGTTTGAAATTCTAGAGGTCTTCTCCTCTTATCTACATAATTCTTCTATCTACTTTTTCCATGGATAATCTCTCTTGGATCTGTTTGACTTGGTTATTCATCTCCTCTACTAGATATGGCCCTATAAGCACATGTTCTTCAAAGTTGGTCCAACAAGATGCTGATCTATAGGGTCTTCTATAAAAAGCTTCACAAGGAGTCATCTTTATGCTTGCTTGATAACTGTTGTTATAGGCAAATTTCGTCAAATGTAAAAACTTTCTCCTATTGCCCTTAAAATCAAGGACGCAAGATCTTAGTATATCTTCTAGTGTCTGAATGACTTTCTCCAATTGCCCATCAGTCTGTGGATGGAAAGTTGTGTTTATAGTGAGTTTAGTGCCCAACTCCTACTGTAGACTTTGCCAAGACTGTGTTGTGAATCGAGAGTTTCTGCCTGACACTATGGTCTTAGGCACACCATGAAATCTTACTATTTCCTTCACATAAAGTTTTTCCAACTTACTAACTTGATCTATGGATCTAATGGGGCAAGAATACCTTAGTGAGACGATCCACAATCACCCACACGATATCTTCTCCTTTTTTATTCTGGGTTAACCCACTAACAAAGTCCATGGCAATATTATCCCACTTCCACTCTGGGATCGGGAGTGGTTGTAACAATCCAGTAGAACTTCCTATGTTCTGTCTTTATCTATTGATGTTAGGAACTTAGAGACATACTTAACTATATCTCTTTCATACCTCTCCACCAATAAGTTTTTCAAAGGTTCTGATACATCTTATCACCACCTAGATGTATCGTATATTTAGTCTAATGGGCTTCATCCAGTATAGTCTTTCTACTCTACCCACTCTTTGGTACACAAGTTCTATCTCCAAGTCTCATCATATTCTCCACATCTATCCTAAAATCAGTATGTTTGCTTTGTTCAACATCTTCCATCAAAAGTTTCACCCATTTGTCTTGCCTCTATTCATCTCTAATTCGATGTAGGAGATCGGGCTGGCAAATCATATTGTAAACATACGTCTACTTCTCATCAGAACTAACACCCAAGTTAAAATCCTCAATTAGTTGGTGCATTTGACCCTTCCTCATCTTGTTTGCTATATTTCCAACTCAAGTCATCTACCACCATGTTGGCCTTCCCTGGATGGTGATGTAGTTGGAAATTATAATCCTTAAGCAACTCTATCCATCTCCACTACGTGAGATTTAACTCCTTCTGGTGTAGATATACTTCAGACTCTTTTGATATGAAAATAGATCAAAATTTTTCCATAAAGATGGTGTTTGTAAAACCCTAAAAATTCGTACAAAATTTAATTAAATAAAATAAAATAAATCTTTGAGAATTTCAAAAAAATTTTAGAGATACAAGATTTTATATATTTTAAATTATAATTGGCCAAAATGAGGAACGACATTAATTGAGAATTTTGTAGAATTTTTGGATGTAAAATTATGTATATTCCAATGTATAAAATAAAGTAGGTAAAATAAAAATAAAACCAAAGGAAAAAATGGACAAAAATGAAAAATAAGAAACAAAAATAACCAACGAAGTTGCTAAAAATCTACAATTTCCAAAATCCTTATTCTCTTCACACAAGAAAAAAGAGAATTAGAAATGTTTTTAAAATGAAATCAACTCAAAAGAATGCATTAGCAATTTCTAAAATAATTACTTACTAGTATATGTGCTTGGAAAATAAGTAAAATAGCGAATTAGAAAGGTTTCTAATATGAAATCAACTCAAAAAGAATGTGTTAGCAATTTCTAAAAATAATTGCTTACTAATATATGTACTTAGAAAACAAGTAAAATAGAGAATTAGAAAGGTTTCTAAAATAAAATCAACCCAAAAGAATGTATTAGTAACTTCTAAAACCTTTACTTACTAATTTTTATGCAAAGGAAACAAATAAAATGAAAATGGAAAGAGTTTTAGAAAGGTTTCTACAATAAGACACCCCAAACTTGCCAATTCATTCCCATTAGAACTTTATATAAACTAAAGCATGAGAACCATTCTCTTCACCCCTCAGCAACAATGGAACAAGTTCTTTCTTGCTCTCTCTACCTCCTTCTTGGCATTTCTATTTTTCGTTAGTTGTTCTAAACAATGGTTGTAGTAGTAGTAATGAAGTACTGTACAAATTTCTGTGCTAACAGTTGGGGAGATCTGAAGGAGATTCAATAGAGGTTTCAAGACGAGAAACGCTATTTGAGGTTGAAGTGATTTCTAACTTTTGATGTATTATTTTCATTTCAATAAGATATTCATGCTCGAATACACATGTTTGATCATCATTGATTATGTAGGCCATGCTTAGATTTCGCATGATTAGGTTTGCATATATGCTATGTGCTATTATGATGCTTGTTATGCTTACATGATGAATTCAATTGTGTTAGTCTATCAATTTAGCTTTGTTATACTTAATAAAAGATTATATGAGATTAGCACCATATACCAGTGCAGTATTCCACAGGGATTACTATGGATGTTCTCAAGATATGAACTTTGAGTTCATTTCTAGTTCACATGGATGAGGTCCCAAAATACTTGGGTAAGGTCCTAAATCTAGTGGAATTTGGCATAAATGATTGCCCTTTTTCTTCTTGGACAAGCATTTTGATAAGAACACCAAGGTTAACCCCTTCTAGACTTTAACACAACTTGAAACAAGAAATTGATTGAATCATGCAATGTTTGAAAGTGTTTATCTTGAATGTCATATTTGTTTGAATAATAAGTTAAATATTTGGAATGATCTACTGGGCTTTGTACTCACCCTTCCATTTTCTAACTTTTCAGGAAATTGATAAACAGAGGCAACATGATAGCCATTTAGGCTACATTTTCCTTGAAATATTTTATTTAGAAAGTTTTACATAGTTGTAAGGGCATTTTGGCCCAATTTTGTTAGTTAAGATTTATGTTGTTGTAATAGACTCAAAAGGTTATGAAGCTTGAATTTTGGAAATAATTAATTTTATGAAATTATTTTACACAATGGTTATTAAACATTGTCTTTTTTGAATTATGGAGTAAATTTAAGGTTTTGTACCACTTATTTCTAATTAATGAAATTATGCCATTGGTAAAGTTTTGTACCTATTACTTTCAATTAATGACATTAAATCTCTTATTGCTTTATTTAGAAATATTTATGAGTTTCTAATTATATGATACTCAAAAATCATAGAAAATTGGGATAAGAGTGGAAAGTGTGAAAAATAGAAATAATGTGACACTGGCCCGCCTCCTGGCCTAGTGGTGCAATCCACATTCCCAAAAAAGAAAATAATCAAATTCGAAGGAAGCGGGGTGTTACAAAGATGGTATCAGAGCCAAGGTTGTAACTCATTGTGAAAAGGATGATTACTTTGATACCAAAGGTGGCATTAGAGCCTAGGCGGTAGTTTTTGGGCTAGAATGAGATGGTTACAATGACACCAAAAGGTGGAATCAGAACCTAGGTTTTAGATGCCTTGGACAGAATTTAGAAAGGTTAACTCAATCAGGTGAGACATTTATTTTGAGTCAAATTGAAAAAACCCCACCTTCTATTTTGAAATTGAAAAATTGTTTTTTGGAAAGTTGTTTTTCAAAAAGGAAATATATGTTTTCAAAAGGTTTGTTTAGAAACAAAGATTACAAGTTGAGCTCATAATGGGTAAGCTTTATCCCGAGTACAGCTAAACATTGAAAGGGAGGTGGGTTATCCTATCCGAAAAAGCGCGGTCATTTAAGTAGACTTTGGTCTCATCACCTGATCTGGTGGTTGTCCCACTAGCTTGTACGAGTAGTTGGAGTTTAAGAACACACTTATTTTTTGAAAAAAAAGTAAAAGGTGGAAATTAAGGGCATGGTAAATGTACAAAAGTACAAAGATAGTTCCAAGAATGGTACAAGAACTAGATGAGGGTTGAAGCTTTTAACCAAAAATTGGGACCTTAGGTCTAGGAAAATGACCTTAGGTAGAAACTTAGGTGTTGTCAAGGGTGGTACAGTGATTCATAAAATGAAAACTTTTAGGACATAGGTTAGAGAATAAAAATGTATGAAGACGAAACACTTGATTGGTCAGGACACGAGATCGGGAGGATCTTGTATCTTTGGTTTCTATGTTGTATGAGACGCATAGGAATTTGAGGGCATGGAGGAATCTTGGACTCAAAGAATAACAAGCCATGTTTAGTGAATGATCGGTATCTTTGGAAGAGCTTGTTTCCCTATGCATGGCTGGTATGGGATGGCCATGTATAGTGGGGCTTGGGAAACCTTAGTTGTTGAGACATTTGCAAAATTGGTTGGGTATAGTGAGATCTCTAAGTAGAAGCTTGTGCTAATGGGCAATAGTGGGATGGGATGCTCAAACTCGGAAACATAGATGTAAGCTTGAAATTTTGCTATGCTAGCATGAAATTGTATGATTAATAATTGAATGATTGAATGATTATTTGTATGTTATCTTTATTTGAACTTCACGAATATGTATATCACACGTGTTGTGATCATGAAACCAAAACCTTATACCTGACAACATGAGAAGACCTAGAAACCCTCAAATAGAACTTAGAAGACTAAACTGATAGGCCACTGAACAAATCAAGAACCTAGAGACATGAATCTAGAGTCATAATAGCACGAGTGAAATGAAAACTTGAGGAAACAAATAAGACAAATGATATTGGAAAGACAACTATTGTTACAACTATGGAACAGAATTTGGTATCCCAAGAATAAGGAAAGATGGCTTGGTATACCCAGATTGATTTGAAGTAAAACACTAAATCTTGATACCTTATTGGATACTAAAATAGCTTTGACTTGTAGATAATGAAAAGAATCCATGGAAACACAATAAGAGAAAAAAAACACCGATGCATCTAATCAAAGAGACCAAGAGGCACTTTTGGCAATGACAATGCTCGTTGAAATCCTATTGCCAGAGATAATGGCATAAATCACTCGATAGGTGGTCGAGCAAGTGATGAGGCTTTTATCTTCAGTGCAGCCACAACCCAAGCTTCAGGATCATCAGATGTCACTACCGAGTGAATTGAGAGTGTGTGACACCCTAGCTCCTAGTTTCCCTCTCTCTATCCGTGCAATGACTCATCGGGGCTGCACGCGGAGACGACGCACTCCTATTTGGTGGGAAACTTCGGGCTCGTGTCGTTTGCTAAGAGCTAGAGGCCACGTGCGGTTCTTCTCATTCCGTATATCTCATGCTTCAAAGCCTTTCTTGTAAATACTTTCTAAAACCCAACTTAAGTATACATATTGTCTTTGGAACTAAAAGTTTACAAGTAACTAAAATTGATTAGCAAAAATTTTAAAGGAAAACATGAGGCATAGTAACCCAAATTCAAAACCATCAGAGCTTACGAAAATTAAATCAAAACAATAAAGTTACAGGAAAAATGAAACAATTCAGATCTAACAGTTAAATAATCTAAGGACTTTTGAAATAACTCAAAGCATTTAATTATATTTAAAATGTTTTGTCCAGAGAAGTGCACTTGCTCTTAAAACAAAAAAATAAAATAGTAAACCAAAAGGAAAGTTGTAACAACCTCCCAGTGAGGTCTCAACCAAAAAGATGGCCTCTCGTGGCTGGTCTACTCTTGGGGTGAGCTTGAGAGCCCAGTGGATCATCCCTACACATTGCTAGCATTAGACAAACCAGAATACACGACATGCAAACACTTTCATTACATTAGGGTGTTTCAAACACTATATTGGTTATTTTGTCATACACAAGACCAAAAGAGCCATGTTCTTGATGTCCTCGTGTGGTCCGAGAGTGAATCTGGAGGTAACGCCAAAGGGCCAATTACCTTTTGGGACCACGATCTAAGGATGGAAGTCTGCAGTGACTCTTTGTCTAGAAACACAATCAGTTGCTGCTGTCAGCGCAGGTAAGGATACCCACGATGATGCCCAAAGATCGATCATCACCCTGGTACATGGAATTACTAATCTTAATTTAATCCTTTTTAGTTGCACATTCCATTCCAATTCATACATGGTCATCATATGTAACATTTTAAAGTAAATAAATCAGGTATGTTCGACCATTCATGGAAATCAACGCATAAAGTATCTATATGTGCATGTTATAACACAAATAAACCAAACATCATGGACACACATCAAGCCATTCCAATCAAGATCAATCAAACATGCCCTAGCATGCTTCTAAGTGTTCATCAAAAGTAAACATACAACATGTTTTGCATTCAAGGATTAGATAAGGCTAGGGAGTATAGAAATCACACCCACATTTGTATCTTCTTCCATTGTGTCGTTATTCCTCGCCACACATGTTTGGACCTTTAATCTATAAGATTAATAATAAGTTAATGTGAGTCTAAGGCATTCCAAACATGGTCAAAATCCTACATTTGTGTCATTTGCATTGATATTCCATAGTGTACACAAGGCCGGAATGAAAACATAAGAAAAGTGTACAAGATGGAACGCATTGCCACGATTGCCGGAATCGGCAACATGTGTGAACGCATTGTCACGATCACGGGAATCAACGACATGTGTTTAACACCTTAATACACACACATTAGACATACAACACACTTCAATTCAAGGAAAACGATTTACAATGCTAAGAAAGCAAGATTTCAAGTAGGGTTTAGTGATTTACCTTAGCACAAACCATTTCCAACCGTACCTCAACTCAGATCCATAGTTGGTGATGTTGCTCTTGGCAAATCTAAACTTGAGAATGGTAGAGAAGGGTTTAAATGAACTCAAACCACCCTTAGAACTCAAAAGAAAAACTAAGAAACAAGATTGGAAAGCTTAGTGAGAGTTTAGCAGAGAAAACACTGAGTTGTGGCACAAGAGATCCAAATTTAGGGTTTCTACGCGAACATTGCATTTTTATAGAAAATGACAAATTATCGCAGTCGCCCGAAAATTACCGCAATAATAGGTATTACCTTGGTTATTGATTGCGATAACCAGGTCTATGTTCTTGCTTATTTTTGGGTTTTACTCCTATGATTACCGCAGTCACTCTAGAATTATCGCAGTAATTGTAGAATTATTGCACTTTGACTGTGATAAACAGAGCGACGCATTTCTTTCTATTTTTTGGGTTTGTCTAGGATTACCGCAGTCATCACTTCTGTTTACTGCGGTAACCAGTGAAATTTTGGCATTTGCGTCTTTTCTTCGCCATTTCTCATGCTTTCCAAATTTATATTATTTTTATATTTATTTTATGTTTATTTGGACTTATTCTACATGGTATTCAAGTATCTTACTATTTTCTTATTTATTTAATTAATTATTTTATTTTTATTGTTCACTAGTGACGTGGAAGTGTTATAAACTTTTAGGGTATTACAAGTAGAAGTCAAGAGGCTGGTCATTCCTCTAAGACTAACTACATCCAAGGGAATGATGATTAGAGCCAACTCAATGAAGAAAACATCAACTTCAAGCGATCCCTAAAGAATCGAGGCAAGGGATCACAAGAGATAGAGATTGAGAACAAAAAATAGAATTTTGAGAAAATAGTAAAATTAATAGTGGATGAGATGTATTACCAAAGGAATTAACAAGACTACCACTAGATAGAGGAGTAGAATTCAAGATTGAAGTTCACTTTAGAATTATCCCCTTAGCTATTTCCCTATCGAAGAGCACTGACATAATTGATTAAGTTAAAGA
This sequence comes from Tinospora cordifolia, assembly GCA_030144865.1. NCBI lineage: Eukaryota > Viridiplantae > Streptophyta > Magnoliopsida > Ranunculales > Menispermaceae > Tinospora > Tinospora cordifolia. Next base: position 11,229 of record JAJIYU010014007.1, read on the forward strand.
CTCAGCTAGATGAGCTCTAAGAAAGTGGATTCAACAAACTAAGTGAATCAACACAGGAGCTGTGGTGTTGTTCACCAAAAAAAAAAAAAGAATGATCCATAAAATTATGTGTCAACTATATGAAGATGAATCACATAACAATAAAGAATAGGTACCCCTCACCTAGAGTAGATGATCTATTCGAGAAAGCCACTCATTTCTCTTAGACTGACCTTAGGATAGAAGATCAATAGTAAATGATAAGTAACCCTTATTGAGTATAGATGACCTATTGGGAGAAGCCACAAAATTATCTAAGATTGATCTTAAGTTAGGATATCACCAATTGAGAATCAGAGTCAGAAGTACACAAGATAACCTCTAGAACGCAATATGGACACTTCGAGTTCATAGTAATGTTAGTTGATTTACTCAATGCACAATCATCATTCATGGATCTAAGGAACAAAGTATTTAGACATTACCTTGATTATTTTGTAGTTGTTTTGCAAATGACACCCTGATTTACTCCAAGTTAGAAACTGTAATACCCTAGAATTTTGTCAAATAATTTAAATAAATAAAATAAGTTAAGTAAATTAATTTCAAAGATTTTAAGAAATTTTTAGGTGCAAATTTTGGGTTGACACATAAAAAATAAAATATGTTAGAGATATAATATAAATTAGGCAAATAAGACCTTAATTTGATAATTAAATAAAAATTACAATTTAGTAGAATTAATTATGAAATTAAGGTGTCGCTTAGAAAATAAATAAAAATAAAGTATAAATACACATATAGGTTAATATGGGTATGAATAAGGTGTGTGTTAGCACAATAAATGTGAATATTACATATTATAGGAATATGTACATAGAAAAATTCATATAATTAAATAAAAATGTAATGTACATGTATTCATTAAAAATAAATCAAACATTATGTAAATATTAGTGCATAATGACATAAATTATTATCTGAAAATGAAATATGAAATAAATAAAAATACATGGAAATGAAAAATGTAAATTATTTAATTATTTGTATTAAAAATATTAAAGAAATAGAAAAATATCAAATAAATGTAATATTAAATAATTAGAAAGGGGAAAATAATAGCAAATCATCAAAATAGAAGAGAATATACAAGAAAATCAAATTTTTATCAATTAAGAAGTGTCTAATTGACAAAATTCGAACAATAACATTATTAGAAAGCAATTTGGTAATTAGAAACCGCATCTAACGGTTCAAAACGAATCAGTAAAATCCAACAAATGAGATTGAAGTCTGAAACGACACCCAGGAGCACCAAATCAATGAGATCCAACAGCCCAAAAACGATCAAGTCAATCTAACGGTTTGGATGCATCTCATCTGATCAAGAATGACACCGGATTCGAGGCTCATCGTGCAGCTCAAATTAATGATCAAGATCGGTATGATGCTCGAGATCCATCCAATGACACAGATTCGAAATACCACTGATCAAATGCGTCACTCGAGGTCCATCAAATGGCTTAGATCGAGGCGCTTGAGAAGATCGTGAACAGATGCATCAATCGAGGAAAATCCAATGGGCCACAGTCGATAAATCGATATCCAACCATCCAGATGGTTTTCGGTAATCATGAACGCGATCCGCACACAGAACTCGAGGACAATCTATGGTTCACAACGCAGACGCAAAATCGTGATCGCGAACCAACACCGCACTCGAGGTTAATCTGACGTTCTAGATTTCATCCACCTGATCTCAATCACGAATCCAGTGCTATGATCGAGGAGATCTAACGGCCGATGTTCCACCCGCCCGATCTTGACAGTGAATGGAATCTCGAGGACGATTTGACGGTTTAGATCCGATGCTCCGATTAAAAAACAGAGATAATACCGAAAAATCTGATAAAATTCAAAAAAAATCTGAAAAACTCTGAAAAAAATCCAAACAAATTATGTTTCCAATTTCTAAACTCACTTGCTATTTTCCTATGCTTGGGGGGCACAAAAATTTAAATTATTGGAAAGTTTCCTACAAAGAAAATACCAAAAACTTACCATTTTACACTATTTTGAACTCTATACCCCTAATGCTCACATTGTGTTCATCCCAATTCAAGAGCATACTAGTCCCTCTTGAATCCCTCTAGCCTTCTTCTTGGCAATCCCCTTAGTTCTTGAGTGATCTTGAACTATTCTTGAGTGTTCTTAAGAGTTGTTGAGTGTTTGGAAGCCTTGAACTAACGGAACTCTGCTGGATTTCAGAGGCATACGGAAGGGACGTATTTAAGGTGGAAGTGACTTCTAACTTCTACTTCTTTATTTTAATTTGAATAAGTCTTGCATGTGTGATGATGTTTTGAAGAT
>JAJIYU010014008.1:0-13523 GCA_030144865.1 Tinospora cordifolia
CATGTGCCAACCCACCATTTGCACCCAAAATTAATTTATTCAACTTATTTCATTTATTTTTCTCAAACTTATTTATCTTTAATTATTTGACAAAATTTTGGGGTATTACATGGCTTAGTCTCGGAGACCAACTCAATGGCAAAATCAATCTCTTGTTTAAGAAGCAAGCTAAGTAGATCATTAAGGAATACCTTGGGGAACTCGCATACCATAGGAATATCCTCAAGTCTTGGCTTGGGAGGTTCACTAATATACGCGACAACCTCACTAATTGAGGCACACATCTCCTCTAGTGTCGGTAATCTGCTCTGAATAGGAGGCTTATCTGAATCTCTACCTTGGAACACGACTATAGGTTGATTCGAGATGTGAAATACTACACGTAGATCTACCATAAGTGTGATAAGCAGCTAGCCAATCCATGCCTAGAATGACATCAAACTCCAAAAATTCTAATACTCGCAGATTTACCATTGTCTCTAGGTTACCAACACGTATCACACAATGTTCACAAATCATATTGGGGTAAATACATGGAGTAGTACTTAATACAAGCTAAGTGGATGCCCTAACTGGTCTAAGTTTTAATCTATCAACAGCAGGTCCAGATATAAATGATAAAGTAGAGCCAGCATCAACCAACACATATAAAGTGGAATCCAAAATAGAGACGATACCTTCTGCCAAAGTCTTTGTAGCTTCTACCAAAGTTTTAATCTATCAATAGCAGGTCCAAATATAAATGAGTGACTGCTTGGGCTCTTTCTCTATATCCCTGTTGGACCATTGGCTGGGCTGATAGGGTAGGACACTCTGATTTCTTGTGCCCAATCTACCTACACTGATAACAGGTGAAAGGTTGTCTCTGTACTACTAGCCCTGGCCATGTTAGCTAGCCCATCTATACTGTCAATGTCAGTAGCCTATACTCTAAGCCTCTACCTCCCCTACCTTAACCTCCTCTTCGACCTTTGCCTCTAGACTATAAAGCCACATGTAGCTCAAATGTCTGGATAAGGGAGGCGGCAACTACCATCGTCATGGTAAACTAGGTTTATGGGGTGCTAGTTGATCCTGAAACAATATTTCTCTTCCTATAACCTCTATTCTTCTGCCACTGACCTTCGTTACTATGAGTTTGTGCTGAAGTCTCCATGGTATTGCCTGGGAGGACAATTTGCACCTATACTCGATCGTCCTTACTATCTGCCTCATATCCCGAAGCTCGGTGATTTAGCAACTATAGACTGGAACGATGTATCACCCATCGAATATTGCTATTCAACCCTCGATGGTAAAATCCAACCTGTTCTGCTTTATTAGCCACAAGCCATGGAGCATAAGACTTTAGATTATAGAATCTGTAAATGTACTTCTAGACTATAATACTGCCTAGTTGCAAGGCCAAGAACTCCATCTTTATCTGCTCTCTGGCAAAAACAAGAACAAAAACCTCCAAAATAACTCTCTAAACCTTGCCCACGTCTCAACCAGGTGCTCAGTAGCTATGACTAATAACTACCATCTAGCAGCATCACCCTCTAATGTATGTGCAGAGAACAACACCTTATTCTCTTCTAATAGCTTCATCAATCGTGCTATCTTCTCAACATTCAATAGCCAATCCTTCACTTGCTCCAAATTAACACCACCCTATATGATTGGGGTTTCATATCCACAAACTTCTTCAGGAATCTCTCATGAGAAAGTTCTCTCCTTCATTCCTCTTTGCGATGCCTACGAAAAGCCTCAACCTACTCTTCTAACTCATCATCGTCATCCCCATTAACTAGCTCGACTATAGGTGGAACACGAGCTGTAGGAGGTGTCAGTCATTGCATATAAGCTACAACCCCATCTATCCTCTGATGGGTTGTAGCACTAGAAGATTGGATCAATTCCCCTTGGGTTCGAATAAGATCTTCAATCCATCAATATACATCAACATTGGCAAGTGGTGGTGGTGGTATAGGATCTTGAGGGAGAGTAGGATCTTGCAGTACCCATCATGGTCTATGGCGACTTGGTGGCATGTTAGTCTATAATTCACATGCAATCATTTGTCAAAAATCAAACTTGCAAACGTACCATCCCTAAAACCTATTCTTCCACTACTATACAATATATTTTCAAAAATAAGTTTTGAAGAATAGAACTTTTGGACTCACATATTTTTGCTCAATTCCAAATTTGGAAAAAAATTTGAGGCTCTAATACCAACATTGTTGGGACCCCTTTCTAAGATTGCTTATGGATGGCTTGATCAGCACAATAGTTAGACAAGTCTACTCCCAAGTCAAACACATCAATTACTGTTTAGCCTTACCATTGAAAAATTTATAGTATTCAAAGTACAACAATAACAAGGTAAGCATAATAATGTAACAACAACAAAATTCTTTAACATTATTTACATTAACAGAGTTTAGTTCAACTTCACATTTTTCAAAACTAGTATATATTATCTTAAAATACCAAAATAACAAAACACCCTACAGTGGACTAGGTTGGAAAAGATCACGCGATCAAGATGCCTTTCTCCTTATTGACACCGAACGAACCTAAAAAATATATTTAGTGAGCTCGATATCCACGTGGGCCCAATGAGTAGCAAAAGATATTTCTACTTAAGTCTAGCTATCTACATGTAACGCAACAAACAAAATCACAATCATTCAAAAAAATGCAATAGCGAATAACACGCACAATCATCAACATATAAAAATGAAACAGCCTAATATGCCATGTACTATGCCCTGAAGTGTTCCATGTTTCAAGGGTCCAATATCTAAACTCAACACCTTCTTTTATTTTAATGATCCATTGGTCATACTACAATTCTAGATTGACGTGACCATCATCCTGGCCATGTTGCGATGTCATCAATGATCATGGCCCACTGACTAGGCCATACTAAAGTATTTTGCCGATCATGGCCCACCGACCAGGTGGCATAATCGCTATCAACAAACTAGTAGAGTATGTCATGCACCACTTTAAATATATCCATAGAGTGTACCATTGTATCACTCTTATCTCGGATTATCACAATCCAATGTTTGCACCTCAAAACGTCTCATCATTAGGCCAGGTCAGCACATCTGAAGATTCATTAATCAGTCCTATCTTAAAGAGATCATGATCTAATGTCCAAACCTCGAAACTTCTTATCCTTAGGTCAGGTCAGCACATCTGAAGATTCGTTGAGCAATTCTATCTCATAACTATCACGATCCAATCTTTGTACCTCGGAGCCTCTCGCCTTGAGGCTAGGTCAGCACACATGAAGATCCATACTCTTATCTCAGGACTATCACGAATGTCTACACCTTAGAACCTCCCATCTGGAGGCCAAGTTGGCACATCTGAAGATTCGTCGATCAGTCCTATATCAATGCAATATGCAATGCATGTAACACACAATTATACAACAACAATAAGTAGAATAAAAGGTTAAGTAAATAAATCAAATTACTACTCACAGACTAATTCGATTGTTAACATTCTCTTGTTGTCGATTGTTTCTTCCAATATCGAGCTAAATTGTAACATATTGGCCGCCGACCAAGCCGCTTGGCAATCGACTAGGCTGCTCGGCACCCGTTCGAGCTGTAGGGGTCAGCGTGAAAAAGTGTGCTCGCTCGGTAGGAAAGGCCATGGCCCACGTGCCGCCACCCGCCAAGGACCAGAACGTCACATTTTCAATTTTAAGTCACGGTCAAATTCTAAAATTTCTTTCTCTAATTGAAAGTTAATAAATAAATCAATTCAAAATTTGGAACAAAAAATAATTTCGTTAATTGTATCGAAAATCAAGTCCCTGGAAATTTAACAATAGAAAGATACTCTCAAAATAATCAAAGTCTTTGCAAGGGAAATTCAAGCATTCAAAATACTGAAATAGAGTACAAGTTAACAAATAATTACAGATAAAAATAGTATAAACAAAAGTGCAAAGAAAAACTACGACCTCTAGAAGAGGTCTTGACAAAAGACCGACCACTTTGATGTGAATCATTGAGCTCCGCACCCGTGAATACCTAAAAAATAAAGATAGTGAGCTCGAAAGCTAAGTAGATCTCTCTTATACATCATTAGCATTATACAAACTAGAATACAAAACAAGCACAAACTTTCACACATTAAGCGTTTCAAATATTTATTTATTTTGTTGTTACTCTAAGATCAAAAGAGTAAAGTTCTCGATATTCCCCTCATGGTCCTGGAGCAAATTTGAGGGTAACACCATATGGATTGTTACCTTTTGAGACCACAATCCAAGAATTGTGTTCCTAGGCTACTCATCATCCAAGGATTAGTCTGATGTCATAGGCAACTATCTGTACGAGATACTTACGACTTGCCCTGTGGCATGTCAATCTCAAGTGGTGACATATAGGAGATGCCACTTCAATCTACCTCAGGCTCGTCAATTGCACCGGTACGTGGAATTCTTAATCTTAATTTATCTTCTTTAGTTCTTAATCATACTACATTTCACATAATAACAACAATATAATAATTTAAATGAATTGCAATAAAACATGTATCATTTTTGATACATGGGCTGTCCATGAAAAGTCATAGCGTGAATTGAACTATTTGTTTGAAGAATCATGCATTGATATATGCTTTAAACATGCCATAAAAATAATGAAGAAAAATCTTTGACCAACAATCACAACAAACAACTCAGAATATATTGAACAATCCCAAAATGTATGTAATTCCTATACTAGCAAACACCTTGTTCAATATCCAAAATTCGCATAATACTAATGAGCAAGGAAGTCCTGCCCATTTGATTCTACAGACCTTCAGGGCTATCTCACTTTCCCTCGAGATATTAGATACTCTAAAATTTTAAGATCTAAAATTCAACAATCAATAAAACTTTTCTAAGCTCCCAACTCACATTTAATCTCATTCAAAAATATTCTTAAGCTTAAATAATTTCTAAATAATTATAAAGTCCAAATATCAATTTCAACTAATTTAGGATCATTCCAAAATTTCATATAATCAAAATAAAACAATTCCTCCATATTTCCAAACCCTCTGGATTTCGAATAAAATTCATTACTTTCATCATTCAATTCCACCTTTTATCAAAAGGGCTAAAAATCCAAATATCTCTTTTTATCACATTAAGTGCAAAATTACAGTCAATGTGTTCCAAACTAAAAATTAAACATATTTACAAAGTGACTACTACTTCAAAGGATGAGTGGATCGAACTTTTTTTTACATATCTAAGGAATTTCACCTCCAAAAAACCTTCAAATAGGTGAAATTCCTCTGGATTGGTCTAAAACTGCAAGTGAACAGTTAAAACTTCTATAATTTAATCTCAAATCGATAAACTCTTATAGTTTAGAAGGAAGATCTGAGCTTACTTGGTTAAAAATTGCTTTATGCATCAAGAACTCTCAAATTCTAGTTTCCGAGATTGAATCAGCATAATTTATCAAATGAATACATAGGTCTTGAACTGAAATGATTGGGAGGTTAAGATTCCTCGCTTAGACCTTTAGATCTTCCTTGAATCAACTTTGGATCATTTCTCTGAAGCTCTAGGATGATTTGGGGAAATCTGTGAGTGAAATGACAAAATTAGGGTAGGAAAATTTTTAAATATCATGCACTGACCGCAGTCACCAATGCGACCCCCTTTTTTTCTTCATTTTCCTCTGATGACTGCGGTCGACCCTTTAATGAGCCCATGTGATTTTTTTTGATTAACTTATATATATATATATATATATATATTTCAAACTATATATTATACATGAAATTAATTAAAATTATCATTTTAAATCCATTTTTGTCTTGATTAATTTCTTTTTTAATCATTCTTTGTGATGTGTTCGCTTAAGAAAAATCAGGGATGTTACAATAACTGCACCCTTAAAAGAGATTTCATCCTCAAAATTTAAATGAAATGTCTACCTGAATTTTGTGTTCCCTCATGTGCTCCTGGTGAAGAGATCTAAGTACTTTCTCGGCATCTCACTCTCTTGCTCCTAGGTCGCCTCCTCTAGGTCGTGATGCTTCCACAGGGCCTTGACCAAGGGAATGTCTTTGGTCATGAGACTCTATACCTTACGATCAAGGATTTTAATAGCTAGTTCTTCGTAAGTAGCATCGTCCTGAAGTACGATGTCCTCCCAATGTATAACATGCGATGGGTCTGGGTCATACTTCTGCAACATCGAAACATGGATGGAACACATTGTGGATCGAGGACATACTATTCAGTATATTCAGCTCATAATCACACTTACCAATTTGTCTAATGACCTCGAACAGACTGATAAATCTTGGTGCTAGCTTCCCTTTGACTCCAAATCATCTAATACCTTTCTGAGGGCTGACTTGCAAAAAAACTCTATCTCCCAGTTGGAATTCTAAGGGCTTTCATCTTCTGTCAACTTAGCTCTTTTGTCTATTTTATGTGTAGCTAGCTTCTTCTGAATCTACTTGATTTGTGCATTCATTTCCTCAATCGTCTCTACGCCAGTAAGCATTTGGTCTTCAAAATGTGCCCAACATAATGGTGATGTGTAGGGTCTACCATAGAGTACCTCAAATGGAGCCAAGCATGTGCTCGCCTAGTAGCTGTTATTATAAGCGAACTCTGCCAAATGCAGATACTTGCTCCAGTTGCCCTTACAACGAAGAGCGCACGCACTTAACATATCTTCTAACACCTAAATGACCCTCTCAGATTGACCATCCGTCTAAGGTTGAAAAGTTGTATTCATAGTAAGACCGCTCCCAAGCTCATCTGTAAACTTTGCCTGAACTGAGGCTACCTCTTCTTTTGTGCTGGATAACTACTCTGACCACTAGTTTGAGGCTGCCAAAGAACTGAAGCTGATGGTCTAGTCAGAAAATCTTTAGCTAAATGACCCTTTTGACTACATCTAAAACACAATCCCAACCTCTTGGCTTTGTCCCTCTTATCTGGACTCAATTGAGTAGGCTTAGCCTACTAAGGCTGCTGTCTGGTAGTCGTCTGTGTCTTGCTCTAAGTAATAAGTGCTCTAGATGTCTCTCGTCTACTCTGTCTCTTCTGTGGAGCTCCTGTAGTATGCTTAGGCAGTATTCTCTTGTGTCTGCTCTTCGGTGACTGCTCATACTCCAACTCACGCTCTACTATTTGAGTTCTTACCACAATCTCTTTCAACGTTGTCAGTTTCAAGGGTGCTATAATCTTGAGAATCTCCACCTTCAAGCCCTTTGTGAAATGATTTGCCTTAGACTGCTCATTCCTTACCAGCTCTGAGCAAACCTCGATAATTCTATGAATTTCTGTTCATACTCAACCACAGTCATGTTCCTCTATGTCAATTTGATAAAATCAGACTGTAGATGCTGGGGTTTCACTATGGAAAAAAATGTGTCATAAAATAAAGTCTTAAAGTCTTCCCATGTCAAGACAAACTCATCAATAGTGGGGTCATTCACTATCATCTCCCACCAATGATACGCTGGACCAACCGGTTGATGAACGACAAGTGCAACTCTCCTAGGCCTAGTCGCCCCCATTGCGTTCAAGTGCTTATTGTAAACCACCTATCCCCAACAAAATGATCAATCATTCCCTCAAATGTACTCAGCCGCAGCTTTTGGAACTCGATCAGTAAATATCGCTGCTCCTTATCATAGCTAACTGATCTCTTATATGGCACTATGTTTGTGGTCACAACCTCTTGCTAGGTCTAAGGCTATACTACCAGCTGCACCTGTAGCTCAAACGGTGCTGGTGATGGTGTCGGTGGCTATATTATCCTTACCACCTACTCTACTACCTACTAAGTGATCCTCTTAATCATCTCCTCAGTGTCGATCACCCCTGCTGGAGTATTCACCATTGATGTGCCATCAGCTCTCTGTACCAACTCATCACTGGCCTCTTCTCTGACCCCAACTCTCCGTGGTCTTCCTTTTTTACCACGAGTAGAACATTCTCTTAATGGCTGCATTATCTACAAGTCAAAAGATTGCTTCACTATCCAATAGTGCAATCACGATGAAACAATAGTTTCAACAACTACATGTAGTTATTGGAATCTCAATCATTGTGTACATCTTGACTTGTGATAATGGCCATTTGTCCTACCCTACTTAGTTCCTTAGCATTTATCATGTTATGGTGACTCTAGATGTAAGTTTCTAAGTTCTTAAATTGTTTCACTAGCCTAGGGATTTATGCTTCTAAGTCGAACAACAATTTTTTTCTTTTTGGGTACATGAATTTGGGTTTTAAAACTCAACGTAATAATATTGAAAACACAACAAGCAAACAATCAACAAACAATCATACAATGCACGTTAACATAATAAAAACCCCAAGCTTCCATCTGTGCTTCCAGTTCTGTGTGTGTAATACCTCATAATTTTGTCAAATAACTTAAAAATAAATAAAGTTGACAAAATTTATAGTTCTTGAGTGGAAATTATAAGATTTATTGAGAAAAATTCTAAATATGTAACACCCACCGGGAATCCTATCGGGATTCTTACCCACGTCGTAGGGCCCACGTCATGGCGTATCACTCACAAGGTACTGTCCCCTCCTCTTGGGGTTTTCCTTCGCCTCCGTGGAGATTCGAACCAAGGACCTGGGCCAGTGGCTCAATGGTAGTGGATGAGGAATGAATAAGGTACTTATGCCCCAGGTCCTTTGTTCGAATCTCCATGGAGGCGAAGGAAAACCCCAAGGAGAGGGGACAGTACCTAGTGAGTCACAACCGCTACGCGGTGCGCCATGCAAACTTACAACAACAAGCAATAATAAGTATAAGAATTATGATAAGAACTATTACCCAGATAGGTACTTGAGCCAACTGTGGTTCAATAGTAGCGGATGATGAAAGAAATAAGTACTTGAGCCCTAGGTCTTAGGTTCGAATCTCCACAGAGGTGAAAGAAAAACCCCAGGGGGCAGGGGACAGTACCTTGTGAGTGACACGCCATGACGTGGGCCCTACGACGTGGGTAAGAGTCCCGGTAGGATTCCCGGTGGGTGTTACAAAATAATTGGAGGAAAATAAAATCTTAATATTAGTATGATCTAGCAAATGATATAAGATAATTAGAATTATCAAATATTATTTGTATAAGAATTATTTTATAATTATACAAATAATGGAACAATTATGGGATTAATTATCAAATATAAAGTAAGAAGAGTGGATTATGTATATATATATACATATATAATTATTTTTGCTTCTTTGAAAATAAAAATAAATATATAGAAAAATACATGAAATGAAGAAATGAGAAATATAGAGAAATATGAGTTTATTAATTGTTGGCATAATAAAAATACTAAAGAAATAGAAAAAATATTTAATAAATACAATATTAAACAATTAGAAAGGGGAAAAATATTAGGAAGTCTATAAAATAGAATGATTTATGCAATAAAACCAAGTTTTCATTAATTAAAAGTGTATAATGACCAAAATCCGGATAATAGCAACCTTAGAAAGAGATTTTGGTATTACAAACTGCATCCAACGGCCGGAAACACATCATCTGCACGATCTAACATCTCACAGTCACGATCAAAGCCCAAAACAACGCCCATGAACATCGGATTAGCATGATCCAAATGCCACGATCGATCCATCAGATCCAACGGCTCCCAAACCAGGCGGATTGGGAAATTGCAAAAGTACAGCACTCGAGGACGATCTGATTGCCCCAGATTTGAGACATCTTCAATCGATCGCGAGCCAATGCTTTACTCGAGGTTCATCAAATAATCCAGATTGAAGGCGCATTTGTTAATCGCGAATGTACAGCGATCGAGGAAGATCGAACAGTCTAGGATAGTTTTGTTGATCACGATCGCGAACCACACAGTGATCGATGCACATTTGACGGCCTAGAAAGATGAACTCCAATTTATCGCGAACCACACACCGAGATCAATGCACATCTGACGGCCCAGATATACGCATCTTGATCCATTGAGAACCAGACACCGTGCTCGAGGAAAATCCAACCACTAAGATGCAACTCGCCAGATTGGAGATCTTCTACTGCGATCGAGAACGATCCGATGGTCAGGATCGTTTGCTCCAAAATAAAAATAGAAAATTCGAATAAATCTGAGATAAATGCTTTAAAAATTTGAAAATTGGTTTCTAAATTCCCAAAAATTTCAAAAAAAAATTCACTTGCTAATCTCCTATGCTTCGGGGGCACAAAATTTTGAAGAATTGGCAAGTTTCCCACAAGATGACACCACAAACTTGCTATTCTCTACCCTTTTGAACTCTATATAAACATCTCCCATGCTCACAATTCATCTCATCCCAAGAAACAATAGTTGAATTGTCATCTTGTTCTCTAAGCCCTCTTCTTGGCTCCCCTTCTCACCATTCTTTTCCCTCTTGAGTGTGAGAAGTTCTTGGTTGGGAGATTCTTCTTCTTAGGTGATTTTCTTAATGCTTGAACATTGGGAGCTCTTGTCCAAACTTTGGGGGAAACTACATCTCAAGGTGGAAGTGATTTCTCTTACATCCTTTTTTCTTATTCAAAGTTCTAGCATGTTCATTGGTTGTTTTGCTTTTGAAATCAAGAAAAATTTTAGTTTACGCATTCTAAGATATATTTCAGTTTTAGATTTAATTCTTGTTTGCATTTATGCATGCATAATAATCATGTCATGTTTAGTATCATGCTTAGGTTTTATTTCAAAGTATGATGCATGATTTTGCATGTTCCATGATCAAATTTTCAGTTTGATCAGATGCTGAATTTATTTATTTTAGTTTCATGTTCTAAAATTTATCTTATGATTCATGACTATCGGCATCATATTATACATAGCTATTGTAACACCCCAACCCCCGTATCTTTAAGCATTGGACACGACCACCATTCTCTTGATGGTGGGCTAAACCAAACGGCGGGCCAGGCCGGTGTTACTTTACAAGTGACACACACTTGACATTCTTTCTATTTCAATTATTTCATGCCTTGATTGTATTTAACAGAACATAACTTAAATTTAGGAATTTAATAAGGCAATGGTATAGGAAATAACTAAAATTCATTAACTCAATTAATTAAATAAAATTGAATACACAATTTGATCTTGAAGAAAATTATTACAGCAGAAGATTCAAAACTTGGGCAACATACCCTTATATAGAAATTAAAAACTTTTTAAATAAAAGAACCTAACTAATTTTCATGGTCTTCATGTAAATCAATTACCTAAAAAATAGAAGGAAGGGGTGAGCACATAGCCCAGTGGATCATTTTAAACATCTAAATCATTATTTCAATTCAAACAAAACAAGCATATCAAACATTTTTGTACATTAGGCGATTCAAACAAATTTCTTGTTTATAGTTAACATTCCGACCGAAAGAGTTTAATCTTTGTGTTTGACATCATAGGGAGAGAGAATGACAAACTGAAACTCAAACCCCAATATCTATGAAGTGGGATCACTCTTGGAAACCCAGTTCAAAATCGTCAATGGTAAACCGGCAAGTCGGGTCGGGGGGTAGAACACTCACGATGACACTATGCAGTCCATCATCACCATGGTACGTGGATTGAATCATTATTTAATCTTTTCTTAGTGATAAAACACGCAATATTGGATTAAACTATTGATGCAACATAAGCAAAACATGAATCATTAAATATTTATTCATGGCACAATTCATGTATAACATGCATCAATATTCTTAATTTCTAAACATGCATAACATGTATATTCATGTCACATAAAATAAATAAAGCAAGCATATTAAAACATATGTTCAATCAATCATCTTCAAAACATCATCACACATGCAAGACTTATTCAAATTAAAATAAAGAAGTAGAAGTTAGAAGTCACTTCCACCTTAAAAAGGTCTCTTCTGTACACCTCTGAAATCTGGCAGAGTTCTGTTACTTCAAGGCTTCCAAACACTCAAAAACTCTCAAGAACACTCAAGAACACTCAAGAACACTCAAGAGCACTCAAGAACTAAGGGGATTTCCAAGAAGAAGGCTTAGAGAACAAGACGACAATTCAACTCTTGTTTCTTGGGATGAAATGAATTGTGAGCATGGGGGGTGTTTATATAGAGTTCAAAAGGGTAGAGAATGGTAAGTTTGTGGTTTCATCTTGTGGAAAACTTGTCAATTCTTCAAAATTTTGTGCCCCCCAAGCATAGGAGATTAACAAGTAATTTTTTGGAAATTTTTGGGAATTTAGAAACTAATTTTTTGGATTTTTAAAGTATTTAATCGAAATTTTCAAATTTTTCAGTTATTATTTTCAGAGCATTTGATCTGGACCATCAGATCTTCCTCGGATCAGGCACGCGTATCTCAGATCAGGTGGGTTGCATCTGGGTGGTCGAATTTTCCTCGAGCACGATGTTGGATTCGCGATGGGTCGAGATGCGTATATCTGGGCGGTCCAATTTGCATCAATCACAGTGTTCGGTTCGTGATGGATCGAAGTGCGTCTTTCTAGGTCGTCGGATGTGCATCGATTGTTGTGTGGTTCGCGATTAACGAATGTGCCTTTGATCTGGATCGTCTGATGAACCTCGAGTAACGCATTGGTTCACGATCGATTAGAGATGTCTCAAATTTGGGCCATCAGATCATCCTCGAGCGTTGTACTCGTTCGCGATCGTTCTTGAGCGCCTCGTTCTAGACCGTTGATCTGGCTGATTGAGTTTGGGTCGTTGGATTTGTGTGATTCGGTGATCCTGGACGTACGATGCGATCTTGATCTGAGCCGTTGGATTGCAGATCGTGAAGATTAAGTGTTTTTGGCCATTGGATGCAGTTTCTAATATCAAATTATTTCTATTATCTGAGTTTTGCCACTTATAAACCAATCTTTCACCTTTTAATTTGTGTAACTAGCTCACATCCTTCTATTTTATTGATTTACTAATATTTTTTCTTTCTAATTATTTAATATTACATTTAATAGGTATTTTTCTATCTCTCTAATATTTTTAATGCCCATAATTAAATAATCTACAATTTTCATTTCAATATATTTTTTTATTTATTTCATATTTAATTTTCAGATGATAATTTATGTAATTATAAATTAATATTTATATAATGTTCTATTTATTTTAAATAAATACACGTATGCTATATTTTTATTTAAATATCAAATTAAGGTTTTATTTGCCTATTTTATTTTACATATAAATATTTTTTATTATTTTTTATTTTCTAACCCATAATTTACACCCAAAGATGTCTTAAAATCATCAAAATTATTTTCACTTGACTTATTTCATTTAATTTCCTTAAACTTATTTATCTTTAATTATTTGACAAAATTTTGGGTTATTACAGTTATCGCATTCTTCATAGTTAGTAGCTCTGTAAAAAAGATGATGGTGATAATAATCACGTACCATCATAACACACATGTGGGTTGCTATGGATGTTCTTTTCATATGATTAGTTCATATGGTTTTAAGACCAAAGTACTTGGTTGGTGGGTAATGTCCCTTGAAGT
>JAJIYU010014009.1:0-13484 GCA_030144865.1 Tinospora cordifolia
TGCCATTGTTGCCATATTGCCATTGTTGCCATATTGCCATTGTCACCTTGCAAGCTGCAAAAGATTTTGGGTACTCTTCGCGCTGTTCCTACACATTATACATATAAACGAATTTAGCATATAGTTGGGGTAACGCTTCTGGAGATTTTACGTGGTCTTTAGCTTATTTAAGCTAATTAACCACTAGTATTTTTGCTTTCAAAGGGGCTTTAATGTTCCAAATGAACTCTGCTGGAAAGTCCATTTGAATGCTGGATCGAGCTGTCAGCTTTTCCATAAAAGACTTCACTGAAAACTTTGTGCTTGTCTCATCACTCCAAATTGGTCTATCCTCAACCTTTGCTTCTTGGAGACGAAATCCGTGTAGTTTGGTGAGCAGTTCACTTAACTCTTCCATATGTTCGCCCCCTACATTCCTATATAAGTGAAGATTCTAGCCCCACTATGCCCTGTCCTCTTCATTGCTGCAGATTTTGAGCTCAGATAACGGGGCCTCATGCTTCGTTGAGAGTCTATATATATTAGGGAACATGTCCTTTAACTTCTCCCTTTCACACCATATATCTCTCCAAAATCCAATTCTATATCCTCTTCCTACTTTCCATATGATATGAGGCCAGAACTGCTCATATAAACTGTATATATCTTTCCATGGACCTGTAGCTACATTTTTTTGTTCAAGCTAGCTTCTCTTCTAAATGCCTTTGATCCATATATACTCCGAACTACTTTGGATCACATTGATTTTGGTCTTTCCATCATGCGCCACAACCATTTGCCCCTTAAGGCCACAGTCCTCGTAATTATTCCTCCTATACCTAAGACTTTGTGCTGGACTGTTTTGTGGACTTGTGCCCAATTAACCATGTGTTGTCCCCTCTCAGAGTCCTCTTGTTTCCACAAGAAGTTTTGCATGTCTTTCAATAATGCCAACAACCTTCTTCGGCATTCTGAATACCGACATATAGTATGTTGACAGGGATTCTAACACTGTTTTAAGTTTTATAAGTAACTCCTTTTCCAGCCAACAGTTCTTCTTTTGATAATTTGGATAATTGGATCCCAAAAATCTGCTTTATATGGATGACCCCCCAATGACATTCCTAGATACATCAACAGCCTTTCTCTTGGGGCTACCTTCAGATCAACTGCGACTTTGATCATTTCCTCTTTCTTAGTATTAATACCCAATAGTTGGCTTTTGTTGCTGTTAACTTTCAGCCTCGTTAGAAAGCAGAAAATGTGAAAGGCATCCATTATGACCTTTAGTTCTTCCTGCTTGTTCCGCATAAAGATTAAACAATCGTCTACGAAGAGAATGTGAGTGAGTTGAACCTTATCTCTTCCTACTGTTATGCCTTGCAACTTTCCTTACTGGACAACTTTCCCAAGAATTCGGGTGAGGCTATCAACAACTATGGTCTACGGAAACGGGGACAAAGGATCACCTTGCCCAAGTCCCCTCTATCCAGTGACTTTCCCTTTGGGTCTACCATTTATAAAGATTGAATAATTGACTATTTGTAAACAGGCTTGCATCAATCTGCACCAAAGATCTCCAAACCCTCTTTGCTTAAGAACAAAATCCAAGAAGCTCCATCTTACTGAGTCATATGCTTTGGCGAATTCATTTTTTTTGTTTGTGAATTCCTTCTAGTATTCTTTCTAATTAGAACAAAATGAAAATTCCTTTTTTGTTTACTTCTTTATGGCTTGGGTTTGGAATTTATCTTGCTTTTTTCATAGGTGGTGGCGATCTTGTACATGAATTTTGCTTAACTTCTGATGTACTATGTTTCCCCCCATATTTGCAGAGAATACCGCTTGATTTTCTAACTGACGAAAAGTTTCGGGAAGCAGCAGAGAATTACATTAGACCTCTCTTAACAAAGGTGATCATTCTGAGCTTTTTCTGATTGTAACCATGTATATCATTAATGATCAAGCAACTAAAGATAAGGATTATGGTAATTCTGTGTTTTCTTTTGTTACTGCTATTTTGCACCTTCTTCACAATGAAGCTTGGTTAGTTTATTCTTCTATTCTGTGTATAGGGAGTTCCTTCATTGTTCTCTGATCTGAGCCCACTATATGATCAACCTGGAAAGGTTAGTTTGATTGTTATCATTTTTTGGAGAAAAATCTTGGATTTGGTTTTTGGGACTCTTAAAAACAATAATTTTGTTTGTTTGCTACTTTGTTCATTGGTTGATGCCTCTTTACATTCTTGTACAGGCAGACATTTTAGAGCAGTTGATTCTTGAGTTGGAGAACTCAGTTAGGACAACTGGAGGATATCCTGGGATGTAAGTCTATAGTTTTAAGTTCTTGAAACAAGCTTTTCTGCTTGCAGCGCATTCTCTTTCTCTCTGTCTCATTCCCTTTTCCTTCTCTTTTCTTTTGATTATTTAAATCAATTTATTGATTCTATTGTCTCTTTCTTGGCATTTGCATTCCCAGTAACAAAATGTAGGGCTCAATATATTTGTTTTAATTCTCCATAAATCATTGTTTCCTGCAGTTACAGAAAATGTCAATATAGTCTTGGCAGTTCCCTATTTGACACCAAATGGTATTTTTGTTGCTGTGTTTAACTGGAGTTGTGATGCTAAGACTTCATGAATTTATACTCTATCCTCTTTACAAATGGGATTTTGTCTCTAGAATTTTTTATCTGGTTTGGTTATTCATTTTATTGTTCTGATAGTTGATCAACCACCGTCATATCATCCCACTGAATGGTTGGAATGTCAAAAGGATTTCTGCTATAATTGACATAGTGTTACACATTTATAACAAATGCAGGACCGAAAAAGAACCTCCTTCAACGCTTTTGTGGATTTTGTTTCTATTGGCACAGGTGTTTATTCCACCATTTTTTTGTCCAGTTTGTTTCACATTTACTTGGTTAGATGACTTGCATGTTTGAAATACTCAGGGTGTTGTTTGTTGATGCAGCATTATGATCGAAGGGGTCAATATGATATCTCTCTTGCTAAAATTGATGAGGCAATTGATCACACCCCAACTGTGATAGATCTATATTTAGTCAAGGTTTGTCCACGTTACCTTTTCTTGAATGTTTACACTATGTTAGGTCCTTTTCTAATAGCATGTACATGATCTTTAGATTATTGCATTATTCACTGCTCTTGGTGCTTGGATGCCAGTTCAGATAATTTTAAGCATCAAATGTGTTTCCCTGATAATGTTGTTTCAGTTTTCAATCTCCTAATGATAATTTGTACATTGTACATGAAGTGTTTTTGGCTCTTAATGTTGGAACACCTTGACTTGAGCTAGAGAACCATCATGAAGAGTTATCCATGGTAGTAATTGCCTTCTCTTGTAAATTACAATCATTGATGATGAAGTATTTTGTGTCCATTTTTTTTCTTTTTATTTTGGATGA
Source organism: Tinospora cordifolia (assembly GCA_030144865.1). Lineage (NCBI taxonomy): Eukaryota > Viridiplantae > Streptophyta > Magnoliopsida > Ranunculales > Menispermaceae > Tinospora > Tinospora cordifolia. Next base: position 3,413 of record JAJIYU010014009.1, read on the forward strand.
TGTTATTCCAATGTAGACGGTTGCAGCCATAGCAATTGTTTCAATTCAGGTGTTGCAACTAGAGGTTATCTTAACTGACTGCTATCTAATCGAATTAGTCATAAGAAGTCCTCCAGTCTATAAAAGTTGAATGTTGACCTTGTTTATTATGATGTACTTTAATTCTAGCACACTTGGTTCATTCTTATTGATCTTTCTTTTCTGATCTTATTTTTTATGTGATGGCTCATTGTACTAGAGAGACAAATCATTCTTTTACTTTATTTTGTCAAAAGTAGCTTCTTACAAGAAAATGGAGGTGGTAAAAACCTTGTAGAGCCCTAGACGCAAAACAAATGAGCCAATGTTCATTGAGGAAGCTTGGATGTTACCCAAAAAAATATATAAAAAAAAGTAATACTAAAATTTTTCTGTACTTGCTTCAATCTTTTGTTTTCGTCAACCTTTTGTACTTCATCATATTTGATTTAAAGTTACAAGTAGCATGCGGTCTTCTTCATGAAATGAATAGCTCCTGGTATTTAGTGCTCGTGTCTTGATCTTCTTGTTCATCTGCATGCTTCTATCTTGGAGACGATATAACTCATTTACTACAAAACATAATTATTTTGTTGCAAATTAATTAATGAACTCACTCAATTTATTTGTTGGTTTGGGCATGGCATTTGATCACAGGGCAGGATATTGAAGCATGCAGGTGACTTGCCAGCTGCTGCTGCATTAGCTGATGAAGCTAGGTCGATGGACCTTGCAGATCGCTACATAAACAGTGAATGCGTTAAGCGTATGCTACAGGCAGATCAGGTATATAACTTCTATTTCAGGTCATGTATTTCTCTTCTCTCTTGGTTCCTTTCTCCATTTATTGAATTTTAAATTTATCCATCTTAGTTTTTGGGTGATGTGTAGTTTATTGATCATGCAAATTTTCCTTGTTGGCTTCTTGATCCTTTATCTTTCTCTTGCATATTTTTTATGAGGGCATGTTCAATCATCTATGCTTATAAATCTCTATCCTAGAAAATGATCTCTTTAGCTGACTTTCTGCACAATTTACGTACTTTTCATAGGTGGCATTGGCAGAGAAAACAGCTGTTTTATTCACGAAGGATGGGGATCAACATAACAACCTGCATGATATGCAGTGCATGTGGTGCGTTGTTGATTATTTCCTTATTTAGAAATATTATGAAACATAATTATGTGATTCATCCCTGTTAATTGTTCTCTTATCCATGCTGTAAAGGTATGAACTTGCTTCTGGTGAAAGTTACTTCCGACAAGGTGATCTAGGACGAGCTTTGAAAAAATTCCTATCTGTGGAGAAGCACTATGCAGATATGACGGAAGATCAGTTTGATTTTCATTCGTATTGCTTGAGGAAAATGACTCTGCGAGCATATGTCGAGATGTTAAAATTTCAAGATCGGCTGCATTCATATCCATATTTTCATAAAGCGGCAGCTGGGGCTATCAGGTGAACCTTTTGCTTAGATCTGATTATAGATGATGTAGTTGAGTCTAGCTTTGTCTTCTAGCATCTGAATGTCTCAAGGCCTCTGTTAATTATGTAAAATATGTGAGTGGTGAGCCTCCAGAAATTTGGTGGAAGTTTATGGATAATATGGAGCTTTTGTTGACTCCAAAGTGAAGAAGAAAACAAAAGGCATAACATGGCAATTTTGATGTCAATTGTTGGATGATTTATGAATTATTGGGCTTGATATGGTAATTTACTAACGAAATATGATATATCGAACCACAGAATAATTGAAAGGTTGTGTAACCTAACTGGAATTGCCAATCAGAGTACAAAGTGAAGTATACTCATCCTTAAATTTTAGTGTCACTCTGGATTTTTTTGCTTTGCATTCCTTGTTTGGGCTTGAATTTGAAAAATTCTTGATTTGTTATGGTTGAAAAATGTTCCTGTAAACTGAAGCATTTATTTTACATGAGAACATCATTCTTATATGGTGCCTGATGATGTAAAGTAAGTTTTGAAGAGAGATAAATCGTTATCGTTTTATGCAGTTTTATCCTTGTATGGCTTCTGATGATGTATCTAATCTCTAGATGATCTAAATGAATGAATAATGACAATTGATCATACTTAATGAAAGAAGCAGTTTAGTGCCATAGAATATTATAACCAGAATATGTGACCATACTTAATGTCAAACATTTCCAATACCTATTAGCACCTAATGAGGTATATTTGTATACGGACAAGAGCTCCAGTTCAACATCTAATAAGAGACTAAAATGCCTCTAGCTGAGGGGGAAGAAGTCCATGAACTAGCTCTAAGTTTCACTTTCTCTGAAAGTTGAAAAACTTGGCTTCCTCTCCTCTTTTAATATTTCAGCAATTTCTTTCATGGGAAGCCACCTACAACAATGCTATAATAGCTGTTTGCCCTAGTCTTTCCTCCTACTCCAAAGCAGATAAGTGATTAAGTGTTAAACCCTCCTCTACCTATGAGGGAGAGACAAAATCCCCTTGGAGCATAGAAACCACTCTCTCCAGAGCCTTTTCACATAGGGGCATAGGAAAAAAGATGTGATCAATTGTCTTGGAAATAAACGACACATCTGTTTGGGGATTAAACACATACTAGGAAACCTCTTTTGCTAGACATCCACTGTATTCATTTTTTTTATGAACCGAAACCCACCTAAAGACTTTAAATTCTAAAGGTAGAAGTTTGTCTTTTCTATTTTAAATTTTAGGATATGGAGATTCGACTATATAATTTGTTTTTTGTTTCCTTTTTTTTGTTTCTCCTTATTTTAACTAATTTATTGGTTCTTTCTTCTTCCCCTTAAGTGAAATTTATCTATAAGTTATTATCTTCTTTAATGCTTTCTATTTTCCATTGGAGAACTTTAATTGGAAACATTGTAAAACTAAGTGGTTGGACACATCCTATACCTATCTCCCATAATTTAGTGTCAAGCATGCATACGTCAAGCTAAAGTAAAGGGTTTGGATAGTGTAGGATGGAACTTTGCTTTTCACATATGAGATAGAGATACTATGGGAGGATAGCCTATTTGTGGCTGATTTAGTAAAAATGAAACATAGGATCAACATGTATATACCTTCGATGAGTCTAATGTCCACACTATTGTATCAGTTTTATGGGGCAATGTTAAATTGTTTAATCTATCTAGGAGATGTGAAATCTCGTCTAACTCTATTAGATAATGCACTAGCCAAGTGGATGTTCCCATGACAAGCTATGTTGAGTGTCAGATGCTGGTTGTTTTATAGAGGTGGTGATGGGATGATTATGTCAGTAGACGGGTCATACACGCTTGGGAAACTCTTAGGTAGATGTAAGTTGTCCATCTACTTCTCTCGAACATCGAACTTTTGACGATTTCCCACCTTAGCCTTCAAAGGAACAAAAAGATAATACATTCCAAGGACTTTTGGGGGAAGATGTAGATCCCCTACCCGCCCCTTCCAATGATAGTTGACCATCACAACTTGATATCACTTTGATCCATGAGAATCTGAATACTTGAAAAAACTTCCATACCTTTGCTGCAAAGCACTTCGTTCCTTAGAGAAATGTTTCCAATACTTCCAATACCCAATCCACCTAATTCCACTGCCTTTCTAACTTTCTCCCATCTAATCAGATGTAAGGAAGCTTCCTCCTACTCCAAAAAAACCTTTAAAGATTCTTCTCAATATGCTCTGCCACTGATGTAGACAGGAAATAAACAAAAAGATCCTCCTTAGACAGGAAGGCCTTCTTCTATCCATCAATTATTTTCAAAATCTTTGAAAAAGCTGAATCCCAAAATTCCACTGACATTGGATCCCCAATGTTATTCCAAGATTCTTCATTTGTCATAATCATGTTGAGCATCCCAACTCCTCTATCAGCTTTGAATAGACTCCTGACTTTTGTTTATCCCCACAAGCTGAGTCTTGGAGAGATTCACTTTAAGCCTTAAAATCTCACTAAATCCCTGCAATAGAGTAGTGGCACTAGTAATATTTCTTCATCACCTTTGAGGAAAAACTATTTATCATCCTTAAATGTAGATGTGTTATCTTCACCTTCTTCCGACCTGCTAAGAACCCCTGCACTAGGGAAAATTGCTTTGCCCTGAATGGTGTGGCAGCTTAACCCATCAGTTGTTAGTGTGGAGAGAAATGGTGATAAAGGGTCCCCTTTTCTAAGTTCTCGATTGGGATTGAATTTGTCCCTTGATCTTCTGTTAATATTTATGGCTTAAGAGACCGACTGTACACATTCTCTCATCCATGACATCCACCTTTCTTGAAAGCCTTTTATCTGGAAGACATACTACATAAATCCCACTCAGTAGAATTATATGCCATAGCAAAGTTAACCTTAAAACTGCTCACACTTTCTTCTTGGATTTATAATCCACTGCTTCATTTGCTATTAGACTTGCATTTTGCCTTTCCTCTAAAATGCAAATTGGTAAGATTCAATGGTTTTGTGAAAGAGCGTTGTTGGCCTTGTTACTAGCACCTTAGATATGATTTTGTAGAGACTAGTAACAAAACTCACAGGTAAAAAGCCCTTCAAGCTCCAAGAGGCAATTCTTTTTAAGCATCAAACAAACATATTTCTCATTTATGAAGAGATTAACTTCCTAATTTCTGAAAAAATGAGAAGTATTAGTTAATGCTAATGATTGGTTAGAAGACAAAAGATTAAACTTTGGACCTTATTATAGGATGGAAGTCTAGGAAGTTTATAGTGGATTTCTAGATATATTTTGTAATCCTTTACTCTCATCAATAAAATATCGCTTCTATTGAAAAAAAAAAAAAAAAAAACTTTGGAGACCTTCAACTGAATCTTCTTTCATTTGTTATGATTTTTAGATGAGCTTTGGGTAGCTCCAACTAGTGGCACTTATGCACAGGTTAGTTTCTTGCAAGAGGAGGCTTTTTTGGAGGTTCTATTTGTGGACTTTTGTTAGAGAAGGGAAGAGAAGTAGAGAGTGTTTACCTTCAATTGAATCTTCCTTCTTTTGTTATGATTTTTAGATGAGCTCTGGGTAGCTCCAACTGGTGGCACTTATGCACGGGTTAGTTTCCTGCAAGAGGAGGCTTTTTGGGGAGGTTGTATTTGTGGACTTTTGTTAGAGAAGGGAAGAGAAGAGAGTGTTTTGTGTTAAAAAGAATTTATCATGATTTTGGTAGGCTTCTTTTTAAAGCCTGTCTTGTTCCTTATATTCAATGGATTCTATATTAATCTTTCGATAAGTGCCCTTTTTCTGATTTCTGTCAGACACTTTTGATTTGCTGTTTCTGGTCAAGGAGAACTCGTCTTTATTAATTTTTTAATTAGTACATCTAGTGTACGGACATCCTCTGTGTGCCCTTTCTTTGCATTTAGTTGCTGTTCTAGCTAAATAAATATTTACTCATAGTATGTCATTGTTCATCTTGTGTTTTATTTTCTGTGAGATGTAGATGCTACTTAAGGCTACATGATTCTCCTTCACATTCGGTCACTGAAGAAGACGATGAAATGTCAAAGCTGCTTCCTTCACAGAAAAAGAAAATGAGACAGAAACAAAGAAAGGCAGAGGCCCGTGCTAAGAAGGTATGCTTGAAATTTTCTTCTATCTCTTCCTTAATGGTAAAGTCTTCACCAAACTTAAGTGTTGGAGTATTCTACATTAACATAGGAGGCTGAAGAAAAAATTGAGGAGGAATCAGGTGCTGCTGGGCCGTCTAAATCAGGGAAACGACAGCATGCAAAGCCGGTTGATCCAGACCCTCATGGGGTGAAGCTGTTGCAGGTGGCGTTGTTGTCTACTTGTTGCTTTCTTCCAAACTTCTGTCTTAATACTAAATTATGCTACCAATGTAAAATTCTTGAGAAAGAAAATAACAATCTTTTGGCTATTGGATTGCATTGAAGCAGGTTGAAGATCCGTTATCAGAAGCTACAAAGTACTTGAAGCTGTTGCAGAAGAATTCATCAGAGTCCTTGGAAACACATTTGCTTTCGTTTGAAGTAAACATGAGAAAGCATAAAATTCTCCTTGCCTTTCAGGTGGTGTCATAAACTAGCTTGAAATTTATAGTCCTTTTTGTTTTCTAATGTTTTGTTTTTGCTTTTCAAGTTTTCTTTCTGGTATTTTACTTAAACTCCTCTATGCTTGTCTGCTTCAAATGATTGACCCTACTAGTCTATTTACCGGTTGAATGGCTGGTGACTTCAATCATTTTCTGAGTTTCTATAGTCTCTCGTTTTCATCTTCGACCTTATTAATTGTTATTTTAAGTAGGATGAGTTTCTTTAGAGGAAAGGTTCAAATGCATAAGTTTTTTTTTTTTTTTTTTTTTTAAATTCCTACTATCAAATGAAATAACTTCGATGGATTTCCAGAAACCATTAACAATTCTAGAATCATGCAAAATTATGTTTCGTTGAAATCTTTTTTCCCTTTTTTTGGTAGGAAACTAGTTTGCTCTGTCCAGAATCTTGCAAAATTATGTTTCTATTGACTATTTTGTTTCTTTTTCTTTGGTAAGAAACTAGTTTGTTCTGTCCTTTGAACTAATGATGAACTAAATGCACGATTCTAATTATAGCTTATATCTTTCAGGCTGTAAAACAGCTTCTTAGGTTGGACGCAGAAAACCCTGATTCTCACCGCTGCCTGGTATGGTACCTCGAGCAATGATGGATATTTTTCCCTCCTTTTTACTTGAATGTGTCTTGTCAGTTCTTGTGAAATAAAAACTTGACAAATTTTCTCATAATGTGTTTATATTTTACACAAGCTGATTATGATTTCGTTTACTTCAGATAAGGTTCTTTCATAAAGTTGGCACCATGACAGCTCCAGTGACTGATGCAGAGAAACTTGTTTGGAGTGTCTTGGAATTAGAGCGTTCTTCTCTAAGGTTCTTTTGGTGCATGCATTTACTTATGCAGGGAGTCATGGTTGATGGTTGCTTATAGAAAATTTTGTTGATTTCCCCCTTTCTGTCCTTTTGGCAGTCAACTGCATGGTAAATCTCTGATTGAAGCAAATTCTTCCTTCCTTGAGAAGCACAAAGGTTCGAATCTTCTTAGTTATTTCTAAGGAATGAATCATGTGTGGACATCATTGACAAACTTGGCCCTGCTGACACTCTCTAACTTTTGTTCTGTGAAGAATCATTGATGCATAGAGCAGCAGCTGCAGAAATGTTGTATCTTTTGGATACAGAGAAGAGAATAGAAGCTATTAAACTTATTGAAGATACAAGCAATAATATTGTCCAGAGGTATTCTATTTAACTGAGTCTTCATCATAATCATTTCTTTGGTGGAATTTGTTGCTCGTTTCATGTTTGAATTGGTGAAACTTTCCATCTCTTGTGTACCAGAACTGGAGCATTGGGCCCGATCATGGAATGGAAACTCAAGGACTGTGTTGCTGTCCACCAACTACTTAAAACTGTTTTTGATGATGTTGATGCTGCTTCGAGTAAGTACTGAATGCACAAATAAATTAATAAATAAATAAAAATAGAAAAAAAGCTTATAGCATTTGGTAGTTGTAGTTTGCTTGCTTTGTGGTCTCTTGGTAGGATTAAAATATTTTGTTAATATGTTTTAGTTCTGTGAAGTGTACACTAACGATGGTTGTGTACCCTAGTCTCTTGGGAGGTTTAAAATATTTTGTTACAATGTTTTAAGTTCTCTCAGTTATACACTAATGGTAGTTGTACCCTAGTCAAATACATTTAGTTTGTCTGCCTGCTTTGTTGTCTTGTTGTGGGCGCAAATAAATAGTGGACCCAGAAAAAGAAAAGAGACGGCATCTCCTATTCTCTCTATGGTGCCATCATGTCCTTGAAGTGACACTTTGATGAATAGATTCGATGTTCTCTGTTCCAGACTTTTTAAGAAATATGTGTCGGTTGCAAACTTACTTTTGAAGAAAGTCTTGTACCTGCTACCAGCTTCATTTCTTCTGCTGCAGGATGGAAAGAGAGATGTGCAGGATTCTTCCCGTTCTCAACTTACTTTGAAGGAATCCACAGCTCAGTAGTCATTTCAAACTCAGCTGATGGTAATGCATCTGAAAATGGTGGCAACCATCAAGACGTGATCAGCAGCGGCTTTGATTCTCACAGCTTGAATGGAAAATTAGAAGCTTTCAAGGAGCTTGCCGTATGACCTGATTTGGGACCTTTGCCCTAGCCATCCCAACAAGCGCGGGACTATAGATAAACACATAAAATGGGGAAGTTGGAACCTCTGCCATGCTTGTCATCGGAAGAAAAAAATACATTCAAAAGATATGACAGCACAGATAGGCCAAACTTATGCTTGGGTATGTTCCCTGAGATTTTGCGAGAGAGTTGCGGTGACCAATAACCATTAATTCAAGAATGGTTTTTTTTTTTTTTTGGGGTTTTTTAATTGAACGGCCATTTCTTACAACCCAGTTGCTGAATGGATTCTGTTCCAAATGTGTATAATTTTTGGCTCATTTTGTGTTATTAGGTGCTGCAACCTTAGCATTTGTCCCCATTTGGTCACTGGTGGTTTCAGCAGTATTTAGGACCTTTAAGCCATTTTGGTTATCGTATATGTTCCAGGTTATGGAGATGCCATTTGTTTTTCTGGAGTAGGCTTGTCAAGAAATGTTACATTCGATGCCGGCGTTACCTTATTTCCTCTATGTACTGGGGCCTCTCTCAAGCATAATGCTTCATGTGAAAAATTTTGGTTTTGTAACTTATTCACTGTTTCCCGATTCTAAAGTTTGGTTATGAAAATAACGTTTCCTTTTTTTTTTTCTTTTTTCTTTTTTATCGTTTACTTCTCCAGCTTGGTATGGTTGGGTCTGAGTTTGATGGCCTCTGGCGCTTGAATTGCCTATAGAAGTGGCTGTACATAACGTTAGGCTATGACTGCCCTTATAAGTGGTCATAACCTAGATTTAAAAAGCCAGCTATATGTACTGTTCAAATTTACAATGTTCATTGATTGTGGCTTTATTAGTATTATTGTTGTTGGCGTTCCTCTGCTTTCCATAGGTTTTAAAGATGGATTGCTTCATAAAAGTAAATGTCAGAAGAAACAAGAAAAGTTTAGTAAGAGGATGTATAGGAAAATGGCCAACGAGTGTGACGTCGTATAAGATGTGCTTTGTTAAATACCAATGTTCATTCTAAATTCCTCTCAAGAGACACCTACAAACATATTTACATATTATACATCAATTTTGGTCGTTTATTTTTTCTCCAATACAACTTTTATAGCCGATTTCTTAAGAAAAAAAAAAATATCATTACATGTGTTTTCGATTTTACTTTTTTATTAGATGGTCACAAGGGCAATACTTATTAGAAAAAGTAGCAAAATGAATTACTCCAATTTTCTTCTTCCTTGTTACTGTGTTATTATTTTCAAAAAGACACAAGGTTAACCAAAAATTTGGGTTTTGCTACTGGTTATACCAAATTTACTTGTGTTTTGTAACCTTGGGAAACTCAAATTTTTGAGTATTTTAACCACTCGAAACCTAAATTTTGATTTCATAGCCCGGGTTTCACAAACCCGTATTGACCAATTATATTAGGTCTTATGACTTGTAAAACTAGATTTCTTGTTTCACAAGTTGCCAAAATTTAGATTTTGTCCCTTACCTATTTGGTAATTTTTAATTCTTTCTAAAAATCTTTTCGAAATCTTTTTGGGGTTTTGGTCCTAAACACGTCACCGAATAAATCATCCAAATAAAAATATTTAAGCATTCAAAAAAAATGAAAAAAGATGAATGGTGGGATGTAGTATGATGTGAAGTTAAAAGGTTTTTTTTAGTCCAAGGTTCGTGTAGTAATTTTAAGTGAGAGTATTTTAAGAATTACAAAAAAAAAAAAAAGAAAAAAGGAAAGAAGTGGAAGGGGAGCAAGTAGTCTATAAGAGCATCTCTCCTGCAATAAGGACAAAAAAAAAAAAAAGAAAATCTGTGCCATCAATGCCAAAGAAATGGACGTCATATATGACATAAAATCATATTAAGCATATAATTAATTTAAAATATTTTCTTCAATTCAAAT
>JAJIYU010014010.1:0-13530 GCA_030144865.1 Tinospora cordifolia
ATCAGGCGGGTGGATCGTGAGCCGTAGATTTTCCTCGAGTTCTGTGTGCGGATCGCGTTCGTGATTACCGAAAACCATCTGGACCGTCCGATCTGGTTTGATCGTTTCTACGCCGTCGATCATCCTCGATCGAAGCAGCCATTCGCGATCTTCCCCGAGAGCCTCGATCTGGGCCGTTTGATGAACCTCGATTGACGTATCAGATCGAATATATCTCGAATCCGGATCGTCCGATAGTCCTCGAGTCACGCATGCCAAATTCTGGTCATTCGATCTGGCTGATCTGGTGCATCCAGGCGTCGGTTTTGGTTCGATCTCGTTCGTTGGATCTGGAAACTCGTCTGTGAACCGTTGGATCTTGTAATTCAGTGCATCCGAGAGTTGTTTAAGCCTTTGATCTTGACCGTGCGATTACAGATCCAACGGATGATGGATTTCTGGCCGTTGGATCTTGTTTCTAATTACAAAATTGCTTCCTAAAGCTTCTATAATCCGAATTTTAGCCAATTACACACTTCCAAATTGATAAAAAATTGATTTTCTTGTATATTCCCTTCTATTTTGATGATTTGCTAAATTTTTTCCCTTTCTAATTATTTAATATTGTATTTATTTTATATATTTCAATTTCTTTAATACTTAATTAATGCTATTAATTAAATAATCAATATTTTCTATTTTCATATATTTTTATTTATTTCATAAATTATGTAATTATACACTAATATTCACATAATGTTTGATTTATTTTTAGTAGATACATTTTATTTAATTATATGCATTTTTTTCTATATACATATCTTCATAATATGTAGCATTCACATTTTTTGTACTAATATATACTTTATTCATACTCATATTACCATATATGTGTATTTATACTTTATTTTTGTTTATTTATTTTACTAAACCTTAATTTTTTTTATTTAATTATCAAATTAAAGTTTTATTTGTTTAATTTCTACTATATCTCTAATTTATTTTATTTTTCATGTGTCAACCCACCATTTGCACCCAAAATTTCTTAAAATCTTTGAAATTAATTTATTCAACTTATTTTTTTTATTTTTCTCAAACTTATTTATCTTTAATTATTTGACAAAATTTTGGGGTACTATACGCTCAGACCTCGAGTCTATCACAATCACATCCAGTAACTTGACCCCGACATTCAGCCCTCGAGCCAATGGTCTCACTACTCGTGTACATCTACCAATCTCAAAACCAATCAAATGTATCTAAATCTTGTGAAACCATTTAAACCATGTCATTTATACAAGTTTTATGCAAAGAATAAAAGTCACAGAAAACACTTGAGTCAAACTACTCACCTCAGGTCCTACGCACCGATGTCCCGTCGACAACTGGCCCAGTCCCACAGTACTCTCTCGAATCTGCATCAATTAAACTCAATCTCAGTTCTATCAATGTAGTGGCCTAATCTCTACTCTGACTGTCCTTACGCAGTTTCGATCGACCCGAGCTGTTTCAGTCAATTAGTCAAACCTGGTCAACTCTAGTCAATGTGGTCATCCTAGTCACTTTAGGTCAATTTGTGCCCAAATTTGGTCAACATAGGCTATTTGGGTCAAAATTGGGTCAAAATCTCAAAATCCCAACACTTAGCCAAGTTTTTGGTTCTTTGCTCTTTTGAGTAGCAAGCTTGCCAATTTTTCTACAAGTATTTCGTACATCGAATTTATGCCAAGGTTTGTATATCTGTTCTAGACTCCTTAAAGCTTACCCAAAATTTTAAATCACAATTTTAGGACTCCATTTGATAGTGTTTTAATTGACATATTAGGGTCTATGTGTTCTCGGATTCTATGTGACAGGCAGTGACTATTTACCTAATTTAACCTACTTATCCATATCAGAATGCTCTAAAATTTGGTATGCATATTCTAGACATACTTAGGAATCTCTCCAATAAATTTTAGCTCAAAATACCGAGGTTTGGTTATTTAATTTACTTTCAGAATTTTCAGTTGAATCACAGAAATTTTTGGGTTCATAGTTCCTTATCATTCTTTCATGTGTTTATTTACCTCATCATACCTCTAACCTAAGGGCCATTCCTTGCACATTTTGCAAGTATGGAGGTCATTCTACAATTTTCTATCAAGGATCTTTTCAAATAGTAAGCATATATAAGCCCAAAATCATGTTAAAACATCTCATTAAACAAGTCACATGTATTCTAAAACTCAGAAATTTTTTTAAGTGTTCAACATCCAGCTAACATGGCATATTTGTAAGTTTAATTAAATCATATTCACATAGGCTTATGGTTAGATCTTTATACCTCTCTGCAGCCTCTACTATGATGTTTAAATGCCTTTGGTTTCAGTCAAAATGAATGCCCTTAGGTGCTCCAAATATAGCCTCAAATCTGGTCCCAACCTGATTTCTGTTGGCACTGTTATAACAATGAGTCGAACAGTCAACGACAGTAACCTACAAAACACATTTAAAGTTCTAATATTTGGTTTCCACCTCTTGGACATTGAAATACACATGATAAGGGGTAAAATGAAAGATCTTACCTCAGGGACGAACCTGGAATGGCTCAGGTGTGAGCCCCCTTATAGTTGTTCCAACATAGTCTCTGTCACATTGCTATAACAGTGAGTAGATAACCAACTTTAATGGCTCGAAAAACATGCGTAAGGCCTTGTTTTTCATTTTCTATCAATTAGAGATTAGATAAAGAAGATGGACAGTCTTACCTCCAAAATGGGCTTGAAATGGCCTAGAAATCGAAGCTCCAAAGGTGGCTTCAACACAAATTTTTTTTGGTTTTTGGGTTTGGACGCTATGAACAACACCTCTTCTCAGGGGTTTCAGCTTCAAATGATTCCAAGATTCAACGAGCTGCTTGTGGGACTTAGTAGATGGTAGTAAGAGCTTTAAAACAAGCTAAGATTTGATAAATTTGGCCAAGAAACGAAGGAGATTCGAGCTCATGAACATGGGTTATAACAACTGAAAATTATGGACTTGTACTCAAGAATGGGTTTTGTTACATAAAAGGGTACCTCATGGCCAAATAGGATGATACGTGACCATCCACGTGGCCTCCAAGCTCTCATGTTGGATGTCTAGTTGTCATCATTCATTGGCCACTTCAAAACCAAGGATTCTAATAGTTTTCTTGCTATTGAAATGCCCAAAAAATGTTGAAAAATCGAGCAAAATTCGAGTAAATTCTTACCAAAAATGACAAAAATAGGGGGATTCTGTTATCTGGGCACGTGGGCCGCCCAACTCAATTGGGCTGGCCTGCACGCCAAGCTCGGGCACTAGGTGCCTGGGTCGCTCACTCAGCCTAAGCCTGCACGAGTTTCCAGCCCGTGCGGGCTAAGCCTTTCGACTCGCTGGGGCCAAGGCTGGCCCAGGCCCAGGCCTTGTGCCTGGGTCCACCCTGGCCTCACCCACCATTTTTTTTCTTTTTCTTTTTTTTTGTATTCCTTTCCTCTTTTTGTATATACACATATATATACCGATTTTTCACAATTTTTTTTACTAAAATCATCAAAAATCATTTAATCATCATTTCTCATTAAAATATTTCATCATACATCATTTTCCATTATTTATATTATTATTTTTAAAAAATTTAAATAATCCACCAAAAATCACATTTTTCTTCCAAAAATTCTATTAATTACTCTAAAATTTTCATAATTATTCCAAAAATTTAATAATCAATCCTAAAAATTATGTCTCTCCAGAAATTACATTTTTCTCATAATCTCATGTATTTTCTCCTCAAAATTGTATTTTTTTCTCATTTATTCCAATTTTCTCCAATAAATAGTATAAAATTGAGATAAATTGAGATAAATCCATGTATTTCTATTAAAATTCCTGAAAATACATATATCGGACCCGAGAATTTTTTTGCATATCAAAACACGGGTCATCACGTTTGCAGCCCAATATGAGAGAAAATGATCATATTTAATTTTATTCCATCCAATTCTATATACCAAACAACCCCTTAAAGTTGAGAAATATGTTGAAAATAGAGTAAGTTAATTATTTTTCGTTTATAAAATGTATGCTTAAATAAACTGTACCAATATAATTTAACTATAATATATATATAATTGAAAGCATCGCTAATGCAATCGTCAACTAAAAAAATCAGATGCGATGTAGGATAGGTAGAAATTGGTTATAAAAGAAAAAAAATCTCCAATGCTATATCCATATTCACTGTTAAATCTCTTAAATAAATATTTGCGTTCTTCCTATTGAACTTAGAAATAAATTAAAATAAATAAAATACTATATTAAGAGCCTTCAAATAAAATGAAATAAAAGCAATAATCTTATTGCCAAAACATAAAATAAAATAACATCAATAAATCTTCTACAAAAAATATAGCATAAAAAAAGAAAATGAAAAAATATAAGATATCATTAAGCGTATATCATTAAAATATGTGTTGTAAAATTAATTAAAACTAATTGACAATTACAAGAAAATATAAAGAGATAAAAAATAACTATTTAAGAACAATAGCGAGAAAAGAGAAGTTCTAGGGAGAAATTTTCTTTTCTTTGTTGATAATTTTTATGAGGTACAACGTCCCTTCATATAAATTTTTGGTATAAGAGATTACATGAACCATAATCAACGTAATTAAAAATATTTAAATACTATCATTAATTTAGATATTAGGTTCCTTAAATATTGTAATTGACAAAGCGTTTGTGAACAAGTTTGTAAGGTTATTAGTTGATCTTATTAGCTAAAATTAATTTTATTATTCTTCTGATGCTCATATGTAAAGAAGATTTTTGGTGTAATATGTTTGACTCTGTTATCCTTACTATATATTTCTTTTGATTGTGCAATACTTGTTACACTACCTTCCTATAATGTTATAATATAATCTTTAACAAAAAATAATCTATAAGATCCTTGAGTATGTTAGATTATAGATCTCAACCATGCTCGTATAATCTCAACCATACTCATTCGTGACTTGCATTATGGATTGATAAAATCTCAGTGTGTTTTGAAGAATTTTGTAACTTTTGTTTACTTGCGTTATGATATCATAATATCATACTAAGTGAAAATATATCCTATTTGTGACCTTGCTTTGTGAGGATTTGATGAGAACCCAGGATCCGCATATTTAACCAACTTTTTTATTTTTTTTCAAAAAAAATATAGACTCATATCACTTGTTCTTCCAATATAACATAACATATGTTTAATCTCACTCCAATATCTTTGAATTTGTGAGAGTTATATCTTGCAAGTAACTTAATAAAAAACGTAATGTCTAATCTTATATAATCTGCTAAGAATATAAGTGTATCAATAGTATTAAGATATGATATTCTAGACTAAGAATCTCTCAATCATTTTCATATGTGGTGAAAATAATTTTTAGTCAACTTCAATTGACCTAATCATCAATAGAGAACCTCGTAAATGTACTTTGTTCATATAAATATCTTTAAAACTGTTCAACATAATTTGAGTAAAAGACAAAAACTCCATTTGAAAAATTCTTGATCTACAGGCTGACACAAAATTTTGTTCTTCAAAGATCTCAGAAATCAAATTCCTTTCTATTATTCACTAGTTCCTATAAGGTCATAACTTTCAAATCATCAACATTTACAACAAGAGTCACATATACCTAATTGTTAATTTTTTGATAAAAGCACATTGACAGCTTTTATACGGTTCATTGAATGTAGATATAATTATCATATGCGTAACACAACATAAATTAACTATATGTAAATATAATCATTAACATCGATCAAAAGTATTATAAGACATGCCCATAAATAATCTTGTAATATGTGTATTTCATAATGTTAAACATTTTAAAATGTATAGTTCAAATTATTTGCTTTAAGAATGCATTTTAAATCCTTCAAGAATTTTTCATATATATATATCATTATCAACCATAGATCCATTTTTCTTTGAATATTTTTATAAATATTCATTTGCATCTAATATATTATATACTATCAAGCATTGAGATAAAAATATTTCTCATTGGTCAATTAATTATAAATAGTTTATTTTTTAATGTTAATATTATTATACAATTTCTTGTATGAGATTGCTAGTTTTTAAAATATCAATGACCACCTTTAGATATATATCATTCAGATGATGAGCAATATTCATTTTTATTTAATGTTTCTCATATATGTTGAATTCATTATATTTTCTCGCATATAAAACATACTTATATCATTTTATTAAACATTTATATCAAATTTATTTTTTTAGAGAATGTCTGGTTTTTTAAATTTATCTTTTCAGGAGATATTTTTGCTTCATGATATTCACATCTCTAATTTATTCCATTATATATATAGAATATTTAATTTTTACAAATAATCTATAATCTGAATATTCTTTTATTCTTCTTTAGAAATATTATGTATGTATCTTTTGCTTGAAGAAAGTTGTGTCTTCTGACTTGACCTATTATTTATACTTCATGTATGTTAAATTTTTACAAATAATTCGTGTATCAATTAACTAATTAATATTTGCATATGATTGATCTTGTGAACTCTTAATTGATTTTTAATTTTTTCTTTGAGATTTTCGTTCACATTGCTTCACACTGCATTGGTAGTTTTGTATGTTATTATCTTACAATTGGTTTTCCTTCCCCAATGGCCAAAAGATTGCTTCACTAAATTATGTCATTATATAAATATCATATTAAAGTTCTAAAAATTTGGCTAACTACGCCAAAATATTAAAAAAAAAATTGTCAAAGAACATTTTGTCCTTAATCACAATATATTTTAACATAATGAACCAAGATAAAAGTAATTATTCTTCTAATGCAATTATTTGTCAATCTACTAATTACTCTTTGAGAGCAATCAATTTTTAAAATTAAGCAAAATATAAGACATCTTTTGTAAATGTAAACATGTTATATTTTTTGTTAATATATTAGTTGCTTAGAAGCCATTAGTAATTGTTTTCAAACTCAACAAATTTCTTTTATTGAACATTAATCAATCATATAGTGATACAACGTATATCCAAATAATATTATTTTATTTGATATATAATGCAAACACTTCATAATATATCATTTCACATATTACAATAGCGACATTCTTTTACTTTAAGGGACTAGTAATAGTTATAACCAAGTTATATATCAACAACTTTAACTATAATTATAATTTTTTAAATAATATTAATTATGACTTATGTCGTATAAAGTAATCAAAATGCGTTTTTTTTATCACATTGTGTTTTTTCACAATATTTCAATATTTTAATATTATTTCGGGAGCATATTTAATGTCAAATAATATTTTTTTCCAGTATAAATTTTTTTTACGATATTTTAATATTTAAATATCACATGACTCATCATATTCTCAAAATAAAGTTCAGGTTTAATTAATCAGTTAATATTGTAACTTCATAAGCAAACTTAATTACGAGGAATCTCTCAATAATGTTTATTATGTAGTATTTATTAATTTGATATGATAAATAAGTGTTAGAATAAAGGAATTAGATAAAAATTAAAATGAAATAGTTGCCAAGTGATCTTTATTAATAATCAAATGTTCTTCACTTAAAAAAATGGTAAATAAAATTTTTTTATGTGCTCTATTGCCATTTGGCCTTCTCTTAATTAGCTTCAACCTAATTTATAAATCTATAATTATATATGTAGGTCTTTAGGCAAAAACCGACCTAGTTACATAGAAAGTATTATAATTTTAATATTTCAAAATATTTTTATAGCTTTAGGCTAACTATAATTTTAAAAAATTACAATCTACATAACTTTTGACTTAATGATGTCCTTTTCATATTTGCTTTACCCTACAATTTTGCTTACAAGGCTCCTCAACAATAATCAAAACATTATTTTCTAATAGCTTTCAGCTATGAAATATCTCCTTGTATAGTTTCAGGCTGTAAGATTTTTTTTCAAGTTTTAAAATTAAATATCATAACTACATGTCCTGTTACACTTCATTAGTACTACAACTTCAAGTGCACCCAACTATAGTAAACTATAATTAAATATCATAACTTTACTCGAAATAAGGCTAAGTATCAAATAAATTATTTATTTGTTATAATTTGACTTTTAATTTTTAATGCAAAAGATCATACAAAATGCAGCTACAAAACATACTTTCTTAATCAGTGATATTAATATAATTCATATTAAATATTGTTATATATATATATATATATAATTTTGCATATATACAAATGAATGCACCATTCACACAATAATATAAAAATTAATCACATAAATTAAAAATATACCTCCAAGCTTTCACCTTCGAAATTCCTGATTTGATCCTCAATATTATTTTCATGGAGAGGGCGATCATGCTGATAATGTGTTATAAATTTAATTAAGACTAATTGTGAATTATAAAAAAATCTTACGAATTAAAACAAAATTACTCAATAACATTAAAGAGAAAAAGAGAAATTTTAGAGAGAACTGTTTTTTTCTTAATAAGTTTTATGAGATACAAAATCTCTTTATATAAATTTTTGGTGTGAAGGGTTACATTGATCATAATGAATATAACTAAAAATATTTAAATAATCTTATTACTATACATATTATGAAATAATCAGAGTTATAAAGAAATTAATATTAGGAGTTAGATATAAATAAAATAGAGACATTCAATATATTTATAATAATATGTGCAATTTATGGAACTATAGAGACAGACTTTTAGCTTTTTGGTCCATAAAGTTTAAGTTTGTACCATGTGGTATACCGTTTTTTTTCTTAAGGTTTTTTCTTTTTCTTTTTTTTTTTTTTTAAATTTCATTCACACCTATATTGGAGGTGCTCTTAGCTTAACTAAAATAAGCAAAGTTTTTTGTTCTTTTGTTCTTGTGCAGGTATTACATCTATTTAGGTTGATATTAAAACGGGGAAAAATTAAAAAAATATTTTAGTTACTCTTTTTTTTTCTTGGTACAGATTGTGAACAGGTTTATCAACGATTGTATTTTAATTCGTAAACTTAAACTACTTGGAATTGAGGTAACTAAAGAAAAGTGTGGTCCATTGCAAGGTTAATACATTTAACACCGTATGTAATTTTTTCTTTTTAATTTCTGATGATGACGTATTTAAAGTAGCAAATTAAGCAATGATTAGAATCAGCAATGCCTTGGGCTCTTTCTTGTTATCCTTCATTAGGTAATGGAATACACTGAAATAATTATATTTTATTTGTATATTTCTTAAAGTGAGGTGGGCAATCCATATTCTTTTGATTAGTTCCTGCCGAACTTCTATCCCATTTAAATTAATGCAACTTGACAGAATTGAGTGCAGAGAAGCATGCCAACATATATATATATATATTATAAGTTCTCTCTTCGATGGAGACACTGTAATGGTGTTTTAAAAATTTAACGCGTTCAATAAGGACAAATATTAATGATGAAAATGAATCATATGATCAGCCTTAATCATGTTTTGAAATGACCTATCTCTACTTGACCACTTGAATCTTATGATCAACCTTAATTATGTTTGAAATGACCCATCTCTACTTGACCAGTTCGTTTTAATATGATTTCCACACTGTTGGGAAAATGCCACGTCGCCATGTGACATTCAAAGTTGACATATTTAGTGTCGACTTGACTTGCTAAATATACATACTTGTATTTTGAAAATAATGCTAACCATAGATGTATCATTGCATATTTGTCCCTTGCTAAAGAATTAAAAACTTGCGTTAAAAGGAAACATATGCTCATAAAAACATTTTAAAATCTTCGTTAGAAGGAAACATGTGCTCATAAAAACATTTTAAAATCTTTCTTTGACACGTTTGTAGAAAATACTGTGTGAAACAAGTTCCTTTTCTAATTCAATAATGTTTACAATTTTTTGACATTCAAATCCTTTTCAAAAAAGGAATATTGATCCTTGTTGGTGAAAACAGAAACTCGTTATTGAAAATTGAAACGTGTAATTTAAAAATAGAAAGAAGCACACTACAAATCCTAGCACAAGTGGAAAGACGTAAAACACTACAAATCTGTCAAGATAGGAAATTGCAATCAAAGTGTCATGACACAATCTGCTCAGAAAATCTTCCTATTTAAGAAAGAATTCAGCCTAGAAGTCTATAAATCCTAGCACACGTGGAAAGGCGTAAAACACTACAAATCTGTCAAGACAGGAAATTGCGATCAAAGTGTCATGACACAATCTGCTCAGAAAATCTTCCTATTTAAGAAAGAATTCAGCCTAGAAGTCTATAAATGTAAAGGAGTTTAGAGCATTAATCATCACTCAAGCTGTGAAGAAGCTAATAAATTATCTAAGTATAATACATTGTATTAAGAGCTGAATTTTTTGTTTTACATTCTTTTTAATTGAGTGATCGTGAGGCATATTGTAAGAAGCTGTAAACTCTATGTGAAGTTTTAAAATTAGCAAGATAGGAGGTACTCTCTTCGGTGGCTCATCCTGTTAATAGAGTTTGACATCTTCTTCAAAGACGAGAGAAGCTCGTCGTGGTTCGTGTTTGTAGCTAGAGTGATGCTGCAAGTTGTTATACTTGTCATAAGTGGTGTATCTTGCAAACATAGTGAAATCTTTGATCTAGAAACTATGTAACCAATTATTTTGTGTTCTTTACTTACTATATTGTCTTATTAATATTCACTTTGCACAAAAAATTTTGTCAATCTACAACTGGTTATTGATTACTTATGTGACTCTAATTCTTTCACACACCTACTTTTCGATTGTGTTAATGCATATATAATTTAAAGAGATCTAACTACATATAATTTTGATACCAACTTTTAGCATAAGTACCTAGTCTATGTACTAGCAAATGTAGGTATATGTGATTTAGTAAATGAAATTTTGAGAAATGAGAATTAACCTAGCTACTAATAAAAAAAAATAACAGATAGCTTACAATTTAAATTTAATAAATAAATTTCCTTAACTGACAAACCTCCCAATATCACATACTAAATCTTTTAAACCTCATGTAATTATCTGGTGCAGTAGTGTATATAATATTAAAAAGTTGTAGTTAGTTCTAAATGTCAATTAGTTTCTAGTAAAAACTAGATAAGTTTTCAACTTCAACTAAAAAACTTAATTAGAGTAATAATATTGTTCCAAGATGCTCTTTTCTAATGATATCACTTATAATCTACCTGGCAAATTTTATGGATATATACATGCAAGAGGATGCTTTGTAATCCATGCAAACCCCAAAATATTAAAGGGATTATTAGGGATAGGATTAGAAAATTAATGACCAAATGTACGTTGTATGGAAAATTGCTGCTTACTATGTGTTTTTGTATTTCAGTGTTCCCAAACGTTGTAAACAAATGACCATGTGTTGTAATGTTTTAACAATTAATACTTTCAAATAAAGGTAAAGTATTTGAGCTGTTTCATTATTATTATCTAGTATCATTTCATACTCTAAATGCATAATGTAGAGTAAAAATTACAAAAAAAAAGGTATTATTGAGTTATTTTGTTATTATGTTAATGATAAATTATTTCACATTAAATTAATGATAGCATTTATAAAACGTCATAAAAAATAGCGAAAGGTGGCGTTTTTTTTTTTTAAATTATATTACTTACGGCTTTTATGGTATTTTTTCATTGTCATAACATGCGAGGAAATCCGTTGCCATCTTTAATGATAGCACCGCGAAAATGCTATGAGATCCATGTTTGATGGCGCATTTATATATTCGTGGAAGTAGTTGCAGAATGAATTATCTTAAAACCTTTATTTATTTATTTATTTATTGGTCTTGGAAGCTCTAGGTAACTAAGCTTAGATATTATTTGAATCGCAGCAATTTCTTGTATTTTTTTTCCTTGAATATTTATCATGTATTATTACATATATAACAATGACAATGATGTGGTGATGGCATTGTGTCGTCATATTGACATGTTTTACTACAAATATGACGAGGACAATGAGTTTGGTGATGTCAGTAGGCCATGTATCATGTTTTGTGATCCACCGTTGTCGGCATTTTTGCTGCATGGTACAAGTTAACTCTGCAAGTAAACGAGATCTTGGTATATAGCTCACACGGCACACGTGTGTGTTTATGCAGTTTAAGTTCATTGCAAAACCATCGCCATTAAACCCCTTCTTCGTTTTCTCTCCTTCTTTACATCAGCTTCTTATTTCTTTTACTTGGCTTTTGTTTTGTTTGTTTTTTTTGTTTTTTTTATTAATTGTTTAAAACACCGCAAGTATTGTTTAGCGGTAACTATTTATATTGAAATGACATGACATATTTGTGTTACTGTATCATACTTATCACATATGCAAACTAAACTTACTAAAATAAAAAGGGATAAACAAGTTGACTTGATATAGATTTTAGACATGTTCGTTTTTATTTAGTTAATAAAAATAAATTATAAATTAGCATATAAATGAAAAAAAATTTAAATCATAATTATATAATAATGTAGCAAAATCTAAATAAAATAATATTGTTATAAATATTTTATATTGAATGCCTTTTTAACCATTATTATTTAGTATTTTGTAACCCCTTTTGTATTTAGAATTTTGTAACCCCTAAATTTCATTTATGTCCAAGTTTAAATATTGTAATTATGATTTGTGTAACCCCCATTCCAAAAATCTATATAAAGGGGGTACTTGCATTGTAAATGGTGTACCAAGGTTGAACTTCAACCTATTCTTAAGAGAATGAAAAGCTATCTCCCCTATTTCTCTCTTTTCTCTTATGTTTTTGAGTTCTTCTTCTTCTTTTCTTGATATTCTAGTAGTTTTTCTTTTATTTTATAACACGTTATCAGCACGATCACGCTCTTTCTAAAAATATCTTGAAGATCAAAGAAACAAGAACTTAGAAGATGAAAGTTTGAACGTATGATTTTAATTTGTGAGATTAATTTTTATATTATTATTTGAATGATGCATATCTTTTGTATACATGTATGATTTAATATAAATTATATATAACGTCACTGACTAAGAAAGTATGCTCTGTAGTTGCGTCTTGAACAATCTTCTACATCAGAAATCAAAAGTCAAAATGTGACAAATGAATATTTTATTTGATATATAATCAATTACTTATGTTCTATTCTTGATTTTTATAATACAAATAGTACTATAAGTTTGAGTTGATAGTAGGTAAGCCTTGTTCCGAGTAAAGTTAAACATTGAAAGGGAGATGAGTTATCCCGTTCTAGGAGGCCGGTTATTTAAGAAGACTCTGTTTCACTGCTCTTTCCTGGAGGTTGTCCTACCAATTCATACAAATAGTATGTAACACCTTGGCCCTCCCGTGGGTTCCCTCGGGTCGTGCTCGCTCAGAAGGCGCGCCCGCTCGACTGGGAAGCCGCCGTTGCGTCGTCCGTCGAGAGCCGGAGCGCTACTAGAATCGTTTATCAGATCTATTCTCAGATTATGTTTCTCTTTCTTTCTATCTCTTTCAGAAAATGAAATTCATTT
>JAJIYU010014011.1:0-13520 GCA_030144865.1 Tinospora cordifolia
CTGGTGGGGATAAGATGTACCAAAACCTTAGGAAAACCTACTGGTGGAGAGGAATGAAAAGGGACATAGCCAAATATGTCTCTAAGTGCTTAACATGCCAACAAGTGAAAGTAGAACACCAGAAACCCTCTAGAATGTTAAAACCACTCCTAATCACTAAATGGAAGTGGGATAACATTGTCGTGGACTTCGTCAGTGGTTTACCCAGGAACCAAAAAGGAGAAGACATTGTTTGGGTGATAGTAGATTGTCTCACCAAAGTGGCTTACTTCTTGCCAATCGAATTCATAGACCAAGTCAGCAAGCTAGGAGAAATCTATGTGAAAGAAATTGTCAGACTTCATGGTGTACCCAAGACTATCATATCTGACAGAGACTCTCGCTTCGCTTCATAGTTCTGGCAGAGTCTACAGAAGGAGATGGGTACTAAGCTCACCATGAGTACAACTTTTTACCCTCAGACGGATGGTCAGTCTAAAAGTGTTATCCAGATTTTTGAAGATATGTTGAGGGCTTGCGTTCTAGACTTCAAGGGAAATTGGAGCAAGTACTTACACTTGGCAGAGTTTGCCTATAACAACAATTATCAAGCAAGCTTAAAAATGACTCCATTTGAAGATCTTTATGAAAGACCTTGCAGATCACCTACCTGTTGGGCTGAACTTGAAGATCAAGTATTAACTGGGCCAGACATGGTGGAAAAAAGGAGCAACCAAGTCAAGTTAATACAAAAGAGACTGACTACTATGCAAAGCCGTCAAAAGAGATACGCTGACAAAAGGAGAAGACCATTAGAGTTCCAAGTTGGGAACGAAATATTTCTGAGAATCAGTCCTCAGAAGGGTATCAAAAGGTTCATATTCAAAGGAAAGTTATCTCCAAGGCTTGTCGGACCCTTTGAAATACTTAGAAGAATCGAGGGATGTGCTTATGAGTTGGACCTAACAAACCGGATGACTTCAACACATAACGTATTCCATGTATCCATGTTGAGGAAATACGAACCTAACGCCTCTCACATCATTTACTGGGAGGAAGTAAATATTCAAGATGATGCTACCTACAAGGAAACAGTAGTTAGAATCCTTGACCACAAGGTACGAAATCTAAGAACAAAGGATATCCTAGTAGTGAAGGTGTTGTGGAAACATCACAGGGTAGAAGAGGCCACGTGGGAACTCGAAAGCGAGATGAAGACCAGTACCCTCATTTGTTCATAAGGAATACCTAAATATGTACAAATTTCGAGGACGAAATTTTTTCTAAGGAGGGTAGGTTGTAACATCTCAAAAAGTTTATATAAAATTTGAATTTTCACTTAGAAAATTGTACAAAATTGATGAATGAGATTTTTGGCAAGTCCTAGTTACCCAAATGAGGAATAAAAATTAATTTAGTGGATTTTTGGAAGAAAATATATGAATATAATGTATATTATGGGATATCATAGCCAAATATACAAGGATATGTGCAATTTTTTATAAAAACAGGATTAGAAAGTCAATCGGGATCGAGATTTGACAAAAATTCGAAAAGAAAGCAAGAAATTTGGCTAAAAAATCAAAAAAATTAACTTAAAATACATCTTACGGTCCGAATTCAATCTGCCAAAATCCAACGAATGGGATTAAAACCAAAATAAACGTTCGGGTGCATTGGATCATCAAAATCCATTGGCTAGAGATCATAGTACATAACTCGATGATGATCGTGCGGCCAGAAGTGAGTTCGTTGATCGTGAAATCAGATCCAGACACTGTGATCGATGATCATCTGACGGTCGAGATCGAAGCCACGTTGAGAGATCACGAACAGTGCTGTGCTCGAGGATCATCGAACGGTTCAGATCATAGCTGCGTTGATGAGATCGCGAACAGTGCTACGCTCGAGGATCATCGAACGGTCCAGGTCAAAGCCGTTTTGGATTGATCGCGATCATTGATGTGGTTGAGGAAAATCCAACGGTCCAGATTCAAAGATTCCGATATCTATTGATTGATTCGAGATCGATCCAACGGCTTAGATTAAATCCAAAATTTAAAATACGAAAATTATGGAAAAAATAAGGAAAAATACAAAAAAAAATCTGAAAAATCTGAAAAATATTTTCTAAATTCCAAAAAATATTTGTAAAATCTGAAAAAAAATTGAAAATATTCATTTTGCTCCAAAAATAAGAAAGTATGAAATTAGGGAGAATTAGGGTGTTTTATTCAAAGAAGAATACAAAACTTTCTAATTTTCTCCCTTGAAAAACCTATATAAACCCCCCTAGGCTCTCACTTTCATTCATTCCAAAAAATAATAGTTGAATTCTCCTCTTCTTTTCTCAAAGCCTTCTTCTTGGCACCTCTTTCCATCTTCCCTTCTTGTGTGTGTGAGAAGTTCTTATCTCGAATTGGGGAATTAAGTTGGGCGATCTTCATTGGCACTAGTACGTGGGGGGAATTGATAACGAAATTTCAGAAGAAAGCGTCACAAGGTGGAAGTGATTTCTAGAACACCCTCTGTTCTTATTTGAATTCATGGCATGCTCATTGTTTGTGTGTTTTTCACTGAATTCAAAGATTTTCAACTTCGATTTTAGAATTTTAAATGTTTATTTTAGTATTTCAGTTTTGATTCGTGTTTGAGAAATCATATCATCCATGCCATGTTAGTATCATGCTTAGGCTTTTAAATTAAAGTATGATGCTTGTTTTATGAGTATTTAACGAATTGACTGTGTATATTCTGCTAAAATTTATTTTATGAGATCATGATATGAGAATTAATCAAAGACGGTGGAGATAATAATCACGTACCATCATAATGATCATGGCAACACTATGGATGTTCTTTTCATATGAGTTAGGTCATATGGTTTTCAGACCTAAGTACTTGAGGGTCGTGTACCACTAGTGGGTCACCATGTGTAACGGGTTGATGCCGACATATGCCACTAACGGGTTGATGCCAAGTGGGCCCTATTTACTTAGTTAAGAGCATCAAGGGATAAAAAGACCTTTTGGTTTGAGACTCAACTTAAACAAATTATTGTTTGAAACGCCTAATGATTGCAAGTGTTTGAATTATGATTGTGTTATGAGTTTGAATGTGAAGAATAGTTGTTCGAAAAGGATCCACTGGGCTATATGCTCACTCTTTCCTTTCTTATTTTTCAGGAACATGAACCCATGGAGCAGTTGAATATAGATAGTTTCTTAGAAAGTTTCTAAAGTATTATATTTTTAGAATTTTTAGGGCATGTTGCCCAAAGTTTTTATGTTTTTCTACTGAAAAGTATTTTGAAGTCTTCTGCTGTAACAATTGATTTTTTTTAAAGAGTTTAGTATTCTCAATTTCTATTATGAATAAAATAGTTTAAATTTCTTTATCTCTTTTAATTTGCCTTGATTTCTTAAAACATTTTGTATTCTTGAATTTTATACAAAGGCACAAGATATTGAAAAGAAAAAGAACAAGTGTGTGTCATTTGCAATGTGGCACCGACTCGACCAGCCATGTTTTTAAGTCCACTATCAAGAGAACGGTGGCAATGTACACTACTTAAGGATATAGGGGTTGGGGTGTTACGTTCTAAGTAGGTGATAAGGTGTTTCTAAAAATTAGTCCTCGAAAAGGAATCAAGCAATTTGGATATAAAGGAAAATTATCACTTGGATTCATCGGTCTATTACTTAAAAGAATTAGAGAATGTGCCTACAAGTTTGACCTACCAATCCTAATGTCCTCAGTGCATAGTGCATTCCATGTGTCAATGTTCAGGAAGTATGTGTTGCATAAATTTTTATGCTAGCAGTTGGAGAGATCTAAAGGAGATTCAACTAAAGCTTCAGAAGAAGTTTTCTATTTAAGGTAGAGATGATTTTTAACTTTTACTTTATTATTTTGATTTAAATAAGGCTTGCATTTATGTGATGCTCTGAATATGCATGATCCATTATTTTAAATGCCACTTCAAATATGCATGCTTAAGCTTACATTAATAAATATGTAAGTTATATGATGATATGATCCATGCTATGTTGATACCATGCTCACATGTTTAATTTTTGTTTAAGTTTATTTTATATACATGAACGTTATGTTTTTATACTTAATCAAAGATTAATTGAGATTCTAACCACATATGGATATGAGGAAGGATTTCTTCATGCGTGTTCCAACCATTCAAACCTTTGACTTAGAATTGGGTGTCAGGATTGACCACAATGTGAACTTGGTTTTTTAAGAGTAATCCCACTTCACTGAGAAGGGTTTAAGTTTCAGGAATGATTTCTCTCCCTAGATCTACAAAACAAGGGTTAACCCCTTTTGATTTTAATTACAATTGAAAAAAATGAACTATTTGAAACACATAATATTTGAAAGTGATTGACATGTTTGTCTTATTTGTTGAAATATTGATTTAAATATTTAAAATGATCCATTGGCCTTCTTTCTAATCTTTTAGGAAATTGATATATCAAGACCTTATGGAAGACTCTTAGATTTTTTTTTTTGAGATTTTATTAAATTGTAGGGCATTTTGGCCCAATTTATTTTATTCAAGTTTTGAAGTTATTTTCCACTGTAATAAACACAAAGGCTATGTACGTTTGAATTTTGAAAATTATTAATGATATAAAATTATTCTATCTAAATGTTTAAAAATTTTTATTTTTCTAAATTATTGCATGAGTTAATATTATTCAGAAAGTCCCAAGGATTTGGAAAAAGAAAAAGGAAAGAAGATGATGTAACATGGGCCGCTTCTTGGACAGACTAAAAAAATAGAAAGGAAAAAATCATTGGATAAGATAGGCCTAAGGGATGGGAGGTGGGGTGTTACATAAGGTATGTGGTGTGACAAGGCATGTGTGCAAGGTATTGAAATAATGATATAAAAAGTAACAAAGCATATGATGTGAGCAAGTCACATGAAGCATGTGGGCAAGTCACATGATGCATGTGGGCAAGTTACACAACTTGCGTGTGAGCAAGTTGGGCAATGATGCCTATAAATACCACCCTTCCCTTTCCCTCAAACCATCCCATCTCATTTTTTATCTTCTTCATCTTCTTAGTTCTCTTCTAGCTCATGAGAAAGAGAGAGTCTCATTGTTCTCTCCTTGAGTGTAAAAAAGAGGGTTGCAATTTGTTCTTTATAGTGAGGCATTGATTCATAACCTTTAAGGTTGAAGGCTCAATAAAAACTTGAGATAACCCAACAAGGACTAAGAAGAATTTAAGCATCAAAGGTGGAAATGATTTCCAAATTTTATTTTATTATTTTGATTCAAATAAGGCTTTCATGTGTGACTATGCTTTGAATATTTATGTTTTATTAGAATTGACTACACATGCCATGTCTAAAAAATGCATGCTTACAACTACATAGATAATGATACATGATATGTGATGATATGATATATGATATAACATGCCTATGATGTTTACTATACGCACATGTTTAGTTTTTGTTTTGACCTAATATAAATATTTGATTGATTGGTTTAAAGAAAGATTAACAAAGAATTGATCCACGTATCGGTGCAGTATTTCACGAGGGACTGCTATGGGTGTTCTCAAGAAGGGAACAATTGGGTTGTCCCCAGTTCACAAGAATGGAAAACTGGGTGGGATCCTAGTCCTCAAGTAACGGGTGAGACCCTATATCCATTGGAAATTGGCATAAATAATTGTTCTTCCCTTTCTGTTTATTTGAATGGAGCACACTTAGTTTAACCTTTTCGGTCTTAACATTAACTTTAAATGAATAACTGCTTGAATTACCTAATTAGGAAAGTGTTTCGCATGTATGTTTTATTTAGTTGAAATAATAATTTGAATATTTGGAATGATTCACTTGGCTCTTTAGCTCTCCCCTTTTTCTAACATTTTAGAGATGAAAGATCAAAGGCTACATTGAAAGTTTTTCTTTCTAGATTCAAAATTTTGTTTAAGTCAGGCATGTTGGCCCTAGTTTCCTTTTCAGTTTACAATTGTTTTATTGAATAAGTTCAAAGGTCATTGTACCCATTGAATATTGAAATCGATTTTTCAAGAAATGATATAGATTTATTTCATTTAAAGATTTCAAAGTGTTTTTTGTGAAATCTGCATGAGTTAATATGTCATGAGAAGTCTCATAGTGTTGGGATAGTGGAAAGACAGAAAGAAAAGATAAAGTGATGCTCTATCTCCCAGATGGCCACAATGATTGATATTATATATACATACACATGACATGAACACGTCGGATCATCATCAGCTAGTGCAGATGCAATTTGGCTCCACAAGGAGAAGGTGAGGTGTTACAAAGGTGGTATATCACAACTTAGGTTGTAGCTCATTGTGAAAAATATTTACTCTAATATCAAAGGTAGTATCAAAGCTTAGTTTGTAGAAACACTAGGCTAGATGATTTCAGAACCCAAGTGTTTAGAACCTCAGGAGGTAGGTTATTGGGCGGCATGTGTACTTAGATGGCGAAGGTGGTGTCAGAGGCGAGTTGGAACTATTAGTTATGCCCCTACCTCCTATTTTTGGATTGAAATTCTTTATGAATAACAAAGTCTATTTTTTAAAAGTGTATATTTATATACACACATGTACGTTTTAAATGTTTTGTTTAGATAAGAAGATTACAAATCGAGTTAATAGTAGATGAGTCTTGTCCCGAGTAAAGCTAAACATTGAGAGGGAGATGTGCTATCCCATTCAAAAAAGCTAATTGCTAAGTATACTCTATCTTTCCGTCCAACTAGAGGTTGTCCCATTAGCTCATAGAAATAGTTAGAGTTGATGTGGGTTATTGGTTCAATTGAAGAACTTCTCAGCCAAGAGATGATACCCTAGGTCTAAGAAAAAGACCAAAAGCAGAGACTTGGGTGATGCCAAAGGTTGCGTAGTGGATCATGAATGAAAATTTTAGGACATAGGTTAGAGACTAAAAACTTGTGAAAACAAAACACTTGTTTGGTCAGGACACGAAATTGAAAAGATCTTGTATCTCTAGTTTCTACGTGATATGGGACACATAAAATTTGAGGGTATAAAGGAATCTTGAACTCGGAGATTGATGAGCCATGTGTGTTGAATAATCGATGAATTTAGAAGTGCTTGTTTGAATATGCTTAGATAGCATGGGAAGATTAAGTATAATGGGGCTTGGGAGGCTTTAGTCATCAAGACATTTGCGAAATTGTTTGGGTGTAGTAAGATATCTACGTAGAAGCATGTGTTATCGTGCAAGAATGGTATGGTACACTCAAACTCGAAGGCATGGATGGAAGCTTGAGAATTTCCCTATGCTAGGGTGAGTTTGTATGATTGTTTGAATGTATGCTATATTTATTTGAACTTTATGAATATGTATATCACTTGTTTTGTAATCATAAAACTCAAACTCTATACCCAACAACATTAGAGGAACTTGAAAATCCACAAATAGAACCTAGAAGAATAAACTAATAGGTCCTTGAACAAATCGAGAATCTAGTGTCATGATAGCATAAATGAAATTAAAACATGAGACGATAGATAAAACAAATGAAATAGGAAAAATAGCTATTATCACAAGTCTGAAAAACATTTTTGTATCCTGAGGATAAGGAAACATGGGTTTGTGTACACTTAGATTTGAATGAAAATGAAGATATAAATCTCCTTGGAATTTTTCCATTATGGTACTTTACGGATGCTAAAATGGCTTTTGACTTGAAGATAGTGGCAAGAACTCGGGGAAATGTGACAAGGGCTATGAACACTAATGTGTCTTGTCTAAGGGACTAGAGGGCACCTATGGCAGTGACAACTCTTGTTGGAGCAACTGTATCACTAGAGATATTGGCAGAGATCACCCAACAAGTGGTTGAATAGGTTTTGAGGCCTCGACCTCAGCCACAAAACCCACCCTAATATAGCCATAGCCCCAAGCTCAAGCTCATTAGGCCCTGTTACCAAATGGTCTAGTAGTACCAAACTAAATTGTCGCTAAGGACAAATAACTGATGAACTTACTGATTGAGCTCCAAAAGCTACGTCCGAGTACCTTCGATGGAAATTCATATCATATGGCAATTGACATATTGTTTTCAAAAATGAATAAGCATTTCAATGCTTTAGAGGCAACTAGCCCTAAACGAGTGGCCTTAGCAGTGCACTAGTTCGTTGAACCTGCTTGCCATTAGTGGGAGATGATAATGACCAGTCTAGAGACAGACGTTTCAACCATAATGTGGGAACAATTCAAGAAGTTGTTTTATGATAAGTTCTTCTACACGGCTACTATGAGATAGCTGCAATTAGAGTTCGAATGACTGACACAGAGGACCATAATGATCACTGAATATGAAAAAATGTTTATCGAGCTTTCTAGCTTTGCTTCATAATTGGTCAAGGATGAACATGCTAAGGCCAACAAATTTGCAGAAATTCTGCGGGTAGAGATTAGGAAACTGATTGTGCCTTTGAAGCTAACTATATTCAATGAAATGATAGTTAGGGCTTAGTTAATTGATAGGGACATCAACTTTGAACAGTCCTTAAAGAATGGAAACAAAAGGTTGCAAAGAGATCAAAAGGCAAGAAGCCGAACACCTATCTCAATGATGGAAGCAAGGATCAACAACAAGTATAACCCAACCATGCTAAAGAGGAACATAGGGAGTAGACGAAAAGACTAGGGCTATGTTTTCTTTGTAGACAAAGAGGACATGTAGCCAATAATTGTCCTACAAGAGCACCAGGTTAAAGTACTTAACAACAATAACCACAGTACAATCAAGGAGGACAAAATGGCCTTCTTCAAGCTAGGCATCAATAATAGCTCCAACAGAATAATAATTAGGAGCAGAACTAGAACAAAGTTCATGGACAAAACTAGGCTATAGTTTTTGTTATTACAGACGTTCGGATGAGCAGTTCCTTGTAGTGGAAGATACACTTCTATTGTTTAATGTTGTTGTAAAACTTTAGTTTGATTCGGTTCTTCCAAATCTTTGTTGCTGAACAAATAGTGGATAGGTTACAACTAGTAACAAATACCTTACCCATAACATTGAATATGTACACACGCATAAGGACAACCGTTACCTCAAAAGAATGTGTATTTGTGACCTTAGATTTGGATATCAGCTAATTTTAGTTGATCTCTGTGTAGTTCTGTAATACCCTAAAAACTTTGTACTTGATGAAATAAAATTCAAGATCAATTCAATGAAATTGGGTGCAAAATGAAATCGCGCTCATTTCAAGGCTAAATTTGGCATGTTTCCAAAAGTCTCATTTTGTGACCGAAAACAACCTGAAACAAAGTAAGGTGACATAAACCAACTAATTGAACAACATATTCAAAAATTAGAACAATTGGTCAAGACTAGGATTTTCATTTGCTAAACACCCTTCAGGGGGTCCAAATTAGAAAGAATTGGCATTTAGGATACTTCGACAAATCGAAATAACCCGAAACAAAATGGAATGAAATGAAATAACAAAATAAATAACATACCCAAAAAATCAGGACAATTGGCCAAAATTTAGATTTTCATTTCATAGTGCCTTCAGTAGGTTCTAAAAAAGGAACGTAAATGAAAACCAATTTGGTCAAACCATATATTGAATTTCGTAATTTTTTTATGTGATTCCAAAAAGGCTACAAATCATAATTTCTTGTAAATAAAGAGATATTAATTTTTATTTAATTTTTGTGAACCCATGAAGTCATGGCCACCGTAAGCATGTGCAACTCACATGGGTATCCTTACCTTACGCAAAGCTCCATGGGATGTTTTCTTTATTTGAATTAACGAAAAATGATCCCATATGACATGCAAATGATTCATTACACCACACCTATGAGAAGTTTCCCTATGGTTAGAAATCCAGACAAGTGATCCCATGTACCAAGATAAATGATCAAGTGTACCCAAGTATCCTAAAAACGTCTACACCATGTGTGTGTGCTCCACATGTGCCAAATTCCAAATTCAGAGAGTTTCCTAGGATTCCTAAGACCTTGATCTTGTGTCCCTCAATTCTGATCATGTACTCACCAACCACCTTTACTTAAGGAAACAATTCCCTAATCAAAAAGGCCAAAATTAGAAGTGTTTCTATGCATGTTTGTGTGATGACCAAGCAAGAAACAAGCAAAGTAAAGTTGCTAAGTACCCAAATCTGATTTTATATGGGTTTTTCCAACTGAATTAGAACATAATCTAGACCAATTTTGTGTTCACATTCACACTTGGTTAAGAAACAAAATTGTGCTCATATCCTTAGAATAAGAATCTTAGTGGGCCCACTTACCCAAACTAAGACCAGATTTGCCGAACCATGCAAAAATGTCCTAGATGTGCATGGAAAGGTTCTCTTGTGATCCTGCACAAAAAGTCCCCCCTTGTGCTCTTGAAAATCTATATAAACCCCCCTAGTTGCTCTCATTCTTCTCATCCCAAAGCAAGAGTTGAAATCCTCATCTTTGCTTGTTCTAGTCTTCTTCTTGGCAGCCTCTTCTCACCTTCTTTGTTCTTGCTTTCAATTTTAGTGAGAAGTTAGGCCTTGTAGTTTTATTTTCTTGTTCTTGAAGTTCTTTTAGTTCTGAAAGTGATAGATAAGGGGAACCTCTACCGAATTCAACAAGAAACTCGGATTGAGGTGGAGGGGATTTCTAGAACTCCTTTACTACTTTAAGTCTATAGTATATTCATGCATATCTTTTTCAATTTTTAGCATGTTTATATTTTATTTTAAAGCCTGTTTGGTCAAGTTTTATTTTCAGTTTAGCATGTTTTCATGTTTTAATTCATATATGATAACATAACATGCTTAGATTCGATGCTTAGGCTTATTTTTGAGTTTTCAATCATGCCATACATGTTTTCCATGTTTTCTTGATTATTTACATTCTTATATCAACTCTTATGATTTAGTATCATGGTTATTTGAATCTAAATATGAGAAAGTGAAGATAAGAACCATGTACCATCATAGTAGTCTAAGTGATGCTCTGGGTGTTCTTTGCATATATATATATATATATATGTATGAGTAACAACATTAAGTGTGGATGTGTGTTTTAAAATACTTGGAATGTGGACATGTAATCTCTATATCCAATGGAATGTGACAAGATGAATTGTCATTCCATCCTATAATAAGAGTATTTTAATGAAGGACATCGAGGGTTTAAAACCCCTTTTGGTCAAATATACAACTCTAACAAGATATTGTTTCAAACACTTAATGCTTGTAAGTGATTGAAATTGGATGTACTTTTCATTTGAATTAGTAAATGAGTAGTTTGTTGAATGATCCACTAGGATATGTGCTCACCCCTCTCTTTAATATTTTTCAGGGAATTAAATATGAAGACTATGGATGATTAAAATCTTTTTCTAATATAAGGGCATGTTGCCCACTTTTGATTTATTAAGCGGAATAATTTTATTTTTGAGTTATGTATTTCCTTTTTATTATTTGAATTCCAAGCATGTATCATTTTTATTCAATAAATAAAGATTGGAGTATTTCTTTTATCTCTCTCATAGTAGTCTTATTAAATTAAAGTTAAATTATTTGGGTTGTGCGCTCATTGAAAAGTAATAAGACTTGAGATAATAAATGTGATATAAGTTGTATAATTGTAAATGTAATATTGGACCTAACCTGCCTTGTGGTTAAACTTAAACTTGTCTCTTGGGGATGGAGGTGTTACAAAGGTGGTATCAGAGCCTACACATTAGTTGTTGGGCCAAAATTAGAATGTTTCCTCTTATACCAAAGGTGGTATTAGAGCTTAGTTATTAGATATGTTGGGCAAGAAATAGATATTCAAGCCTAAACATGTGTCGCTCGGCCAGAATTAGAAAATAAAACATTACTTACTTGACAAAAATTAGAAACTCAATTAGGGTTTTACCTTATTTTGAGTTAAAATTTTGAATGCCCTACCTTCTATTTTGAATTGGAAAAATGTTTTAGAAAGAGTTTTCAAAAAAAAAAATGTTTTTGGAATGTTTTGTTTGGGTACAAAGACTAAAAGTTGAACTAATAAGGGGTAAGCCTTGTCCGAAGTAAAGCTAAACATTAAAAGGAAGGTAGGTTATCTTGCCCTAGAAAGGGCGATTGCTAAGCAAACTTCGGTCTCGCTGCTTGATCTGAAGTGTGTCCCACGAGCTTGTATAAGTAGTCTAAGTTGAAGAATACCTTTAATTTCTATAAAAGAAAATTAAAAGGTCAAAAATTAGGGTAAGAAAATGATTAGAAGTCGAAAAAGATACCAAAGGTGGTATCTAAACTAGACAATGGTTGTGAGTCAACTAGACTGAACCCTAGGTCTAGGGAAAGACCTTAGGTAAAGAGGTGGTGTAGCCATGGGTGGCATAGTGAATCAAAAGCATAAAACTTTAAGACATAGGCTAAAAATTGAAAACTTTTGTGAAAACAAAAAAATGTTTGATCAAAACACGGGATCAGGAAGCTTATATATCTTTCGATTTCTATATAGTATAGGATGCATAGAAATTTAGGGTAATGGAGGAAGCTTAGACTCGGAGAAGGATGGACCATGTGTGGTGAATGATCAATAACTCTGGCAGAACGGGTTTCTCTATACTCACTGGTATGGGATAGTGGAGTATAATGGGCTTGAGAACCTTACTTATTGAGTAATTCACAAAATTGTTTGGGTGCGGCTCTATTCTGGGTGAAAGCCTAAGTAAAAGGAGTAAAGTAGTGTGGGACACTTAAACCTGAAAGCTTAGGTGGAAGCTCGGAACCTTGCTGTGCTAGCTTGATTGTATGATTATGTGATATGCATGCTTTACTACTTATTTTCTTTGATACCAAATCTTGTACCCATGCATGAAAAAAACCTAGAAGCGCATAAACTATTAGGCCACTAAACAAATCGAGGACCTAGAGACATGAATCTAGAGTCATGATAGTATGAATAATTGACGAGGCAAATAGTAACAAGGTGTTAAATTTATAGAAAATGGATAGAGCAAGAAGGTACGCTACTCAATCCACCACTTCTAACGAGATAGAGCAGAGGGATCAAGAAATACCTATTGGCATGGAGGCCTCAAAGGAGAACATGATGAATGAAGCTGCCAAAGAGTTATGGATCAACTGATTAGGGTTTTAC
This sequence comes from Tinospora cordifolia, assembly GCA_030144865.1. Taxonomy (NCBI): domain Eukaryota; kingdom Viridiplantae; phylum Streptophyta; class Magnoliopsida; order Ranunculales; family Menispermaceae; genus Tinospora; species Tinospora cordifolia. Next base: position 13,139 of record JAJIYU010014011.1, read on the forward strand.
CCCAGATACTCCCTCACGCAATTCCTCAACCTCAAGTACCTAAACCCATCCAAGTTCAACAGCTAGCACCTGTAGCCCATGAACCCGACATCAGAGGGATTAGGAGGGTTTGGAAGATGAGAAATAGAAGAAGATGCAGATAGAGTTATAAAAGCTCTACCCTCCTTCATTTGATGGTATTACAGATTGCATCTCGACGGACCACTTGCACTAAAAGATGGAGGAAATTGTAATACCCCAAAATTTTGTCAAATAATTAAAGATAAATAATTTTGAGAAAAATAAATAAAATAAGTTGAATAAATTAATTTCAAAGATTTTAAGAAATTTTGGGTGCAAATGGTGGGTTGGCACATGAAAAATAATTTACATTGGAGATATG
>JAJIYU010014012.1:0-13483 GCA_030144865.1 Tinospora cordifolia
TATAATTAATAAAAAGATGGGAGTAAACTTTGAACTATTTACCAAATATGATAAGAAATGAAAACATCAAATCTCTCCATCCCATATATCTTCTATAGACTTGAAAGGCCCATCTTCTGAGACCAACCCTTGTGCAGTAAATCCTCTGCTTTGCGGTAGCTTCTTGATCTGCTCACACTCTTTACTTGTGAGCTCCCAGTCGAATATCTCCAAGTTCTCTTTCATTCTCTCTTTGTTGAAGCTCTTCACCACCATGCTCACGCCTTGCTCGTACAGCCATCTAAGACAAACCTGAAACCGAACAAATTACCAATTATATATATGTCTCTGTTTTTAATTTCAATTAAACAAGCTGAAAAAAAAATGGACATGCTTTAATAATTTCTTTCTCTAAATGATCATGAATGAAAATATACATGTATATGGCTACTAGTATAAAATATTTACACTTATTGAATAGATACAACTTAATAAATTATTATTAAAAAAGTCACTTCCTAAAGACATGTTTTTGCATAAGAATAATACAAAATAATCTTTAGAAGTGAGAACTAGCCACCTGAGCGTGTGTTTTTCCTTTTTCCGTGGCAATCTCTTTTATCACTTCACATTCCATAACTCTATTTGAACCCCAACTGGTTCCTTTGCCTCCCAAGGGAGAGTAAGCAGTGATAACAATGCCTTCACTCTTGCAAAACTCTCTCAGCTTATTCTGTTGCCAAAGTGCGTTCATCTCCACCTTGCACAAACAATCAAAAATTACCAATCATCTTTAACTCAAATTAATCACTTCATCATCACATGGTCACACTCCAAAACATGTTAAAAGAAACAAGTGTTTGAACTTGTACTTGATTCACAGCAGGAGGAATATTTGCAGTAGTGAGGATGTGTTGGAGCTTTTTGCAGGAGAAGTTGCTAACTCCAATGGATCTTGCAAGGCCAAGCCTCTGGCATGCTTCCATCTGTTCCCATACAGACTTGAAATCCATGGCTTCAAACTCTCCAGGTAATGGGAACCATGGCTTTTCTGACTTGAAGCTCATTGGCATGTGTATCAGATAAAGATCAAGGTAGTCCAGCTTCAGATTCCTAAAAAATCCAAAATAAATAAAATAAATAAATAGAAGGCACTACTATTGAATTTGAAATCAATCATGTTGAACTGGACTGAGTAATTGAGAGATTCAATTATCACAAGCTCGCTGGCATTTGAACTGAACTGGACAACGAAGATCATCAAAATGTTTTATGTGAGCAGAAGTAGTTTCAATTACTTAAGAGATTCTCGAATTGCAGGAAGGACGCGCTCAGGGCGGCCATGAGTGCACCAAAGCTTGGAGGTAATGAAGAGCTCATCACGGGACTCGATGAGACCAAGATGAAGAGCTTCTTCTATTGCTTCACCAAGTCCAACCTCTGTCTGGTACAAGGCAGCCGTGTCAAAGTGCCGGTAACCAATCTTGATGGCTTCCAGTATTGCCCGTGTAGCAGTTTCTGATCCTTCAAGAGGGAAGGGGAAACTCGCGGTTCCGAATCCGATGAGAGGAATCCGATGGCCGGAATTAAGGGTTGCGTCAGGCATGCTAATTCCCATTTTCCTTAGTATAACTCAAGCTTTTGGAAACTTGGAATTGATATTAAGCCACTTGACGTGAAAGATGCATATATGAAGATTTTTTCCTTGTAGATGCGTATAGGCCTCGTTAATTTGTCAAGAACTCATTAGACATTGAATAGCTGAAGTCAGACTTGGGCTTTAATATTTCTGGTAGTTGATGTTATTGGCATGAAAAAAAAATGATAAAAGAATTAAAATAATATTATGTGAATGGATTACTTTAATGTAGAATTTACATTTTATTGACTTTGGAGGACATGAAGAAGGTTACAAAGCGAAGCATTGGTCGAGAGGGTTGGACTAAATTTTATAGAAAAGACATGAAGATAAGGTTACAATTACAAAGGGCGGCATTCGTTGAGAGGTCAAACGATCTTAGGATACAGTATGGGTTGATGGGTCCAATTAACACAGTTCAAACAAAGCTTATCTTTTTTTTATTTTTTTATTTTTTAAGAAAAACTTAAAAATGTTAATTTTATTACTGCAATCTATGTAATTTGCAATTACAACACTTATAATTATTACATGAATAAGTATTTGTCATCTCATTACATATCATAAATGATCGAAGTGGTCATTAGCGTTGTAAGTAAGACTACAATCACGATCTACAATAATTGAATTTATATGTTCCATTTTTTTTGTTTGATATGATATGGGTTTGGAACCCATTTCAAGCCTATTTATTGTTTATAGATATGAGGTAATATTGGTTTGAGCAAATAGAATTAATTTCCTTAATTTGATTATATTTTGGCACAAAAATCGTTTTTAAAGTAAGATTGTGTCTGTAGTAACACTTTGTAAAAAATACCTTTGTTATGTATAATATTTCTTTGGATTAATTAGATAAAGTTCAAAATCTGAAAATTTTTTATTGAGACAATTTTCCTTCAATATCGTCTGACTAGAAATAAAAACATTTAATTGTGTAGCCACAACTACTTTAAATTTAATTACGGTATAGATTTTCATGTGAATAATCTTTTTCCTTACCTTAGTAAATATTTTTTCTGAGTCCTCTTACCAAAAACTAGAATTTATGATTTTCTCAGAAAAAGAATTGAAAAGAAGCCAATTACACACCATTTTAATTAAGAAAAATTCCAAATAATTATTAGAAACTAAGTAATCCAAGAGCCTTCGCTCAGATCTGTCCATCCCAAAGCTCATCTAATTAAGGACTTGAAGGGTCCATCAGGTGAGGTGAAAACCTCTGGAACCAGCCCTCTATTCTGTGCAAGTTGCCAAAGAGGGTTCATCTCCGCTTCTCATGAACAATTAATCAATCGCAAGAAGTAAAAAGAAGAAATTTAAGTACTAATCAATCACCTGATTGATAGCGGGAAGAATTTTCGCAGTGGAAAGCAACCGATTGAGCTTCTTGCAGGAGAACTTGGAGACTCCAATAGACTTTGTACCAAGCTTTTAGCATTCTTCCATTGCCTCCTGTACAGACTTGAAATCTATGGTAATGGAAGAGTATTATTTTTTCCCTGGCTTTAAGCTTATTGGCCATCGTGTAAGACAAGGATCAAGGTAGTCCAACTTTAGATTCCTGAAAACATTGACAATAATCATGAGAAGCTTTAATATATATGTATAAACTAATAAAGAAAGAAGCATTTGAAGACCAACTCCAAAATTCCTTTAGAAAGTTGTTGATGGGTCATGAGCTTGACAAAGTAAGATCCACTGACCCAGTAAACATTTGATGCTCTTCTTATTACACACTCATGAGAAGCATACGATTAACATGTTAGGAACGTAACGTAACAGGCAAAAATCTAATGACACCGCGAAAGCTACTTGACTTGAAATCTATAGCAAATAAGCTACTTGTTAACTAGTGGTTACTTGAGAGATAACTGAAGGGGTGGAAGAACAGGATCTCACAGAAAACACCCATGCATCATAGCTTGGAGGTGATGAAGAGGTCAGCGCCGGGTTTGACGAGGCTGAGACAGAGATTTTCTTCAGTGGAAGCTGTGTCAAAGTGTCTGTAGCCAATCTTGATTGCTTCTAGTAATATTGCCAATTGCAAGTTTGCAGCTCTCGATTCTAGCAAAGGGTACGACACCGTTCCAAGGCCTATGAGAGGCATGCGGTGTTTGCCAGCGTTAAGAACTATCTCACGTATGCTTGCTACTTGTTTCCCCAAGTGTAGTTCAAGCTGTTGTTAGAATAGGCAAGTCTCGTTTTCATTATATAGATATATAATGAAAGAAAAAGAGCTTTCAATTGTTCGATGAGTTCCAAGTGATTGGAACCAATTACCCAAACAATTTGGAGATATTACATTCGTGTAGGTCAAGGAGAATAAGGCAATGATGTAGAGAATTGGTTGAGAGAGTGAGGGAGAGAACCAATGATTTGGAAAAACCAACGGATGGTTTGTATCAAGAGAAACTCTTCTTTTTTATTTTAATGAGCTCAACAAGACCCGCTTAATGATATAGCCATAGTGGTTCATTAATTAGATGTGCACATGGTTCATATCTTTTGATTTCTCATGCAGTTCATAATTTGAAAGATTGAGATACTAACATTTGTTAATTTTGGTACTATTAAAAGGTGTACAACTCTTGTAAATATTTTGATTTTGTCTCTCTTCTCATTAGAGTTTGAAGACCTTTTTTCACTTAGATTTTGGCCCCCGGCCCTTGGCAGGGCAATCTTCTTCTTCTTCAATTTTTTTTCTTTAGAAATTGGGTTTTTGAATTATAACCCCGTTAATTTATTATCTAATTATTTATTTAACAAAAAGAGAAAAAAATTTTACTCTTGGTTACAAATTGGAACTAATTTTTTATTAAAAAAATGACTTAAAGAAGTGAAAAACTACCCCGATGTTTTTGTATGTAAAACCATTTTTAGCACAACAAAGCCAAGGATGACGTTTTAAACACTGGTTTTTTTTCTTTGTTTTTATAATTATTCTATGTTGTATCAAATATATATTTACTGCATTTTTTATTCCATTTTATCCAATCTTATCTCATTCCTCTTTTTATACAAAAACTATACTCTTATCTTATTCTAAAAATACATAAAATGTAATTAAGCAATGATTAATTCATTTCCATGGAGAGTAACCATCCTAGTTTTATGCTTTGTGAACAAGGATGAGAGGGTAGGGATATTTAAACATGAGGTAGCTAGGTAATTGTAAAATCGGAAAGAAAGCTAATAATATGTTCAAATTAGCAGATAGAATTTAATGAAAAAATAAACCTTGGACTAACAAGTCTATGTCAACTTCTGGGATTTACAACTTATCAAATCTCCCCACAATTAGCTTTTGCTCCTCCTTAGGCGAACTATAGTTGCATTTTACAAAAAAAAATTCCTAGGTAGACTGCAATGCCATCCCAAAGAACAAACTTTCTTAAATAATTTATTAATTAATTAATAAGCTCAAAGGGGTCGAACAAAGGGAGCTTATAATAAAATTGCAAGATCGTATTGATGGGGAAAAAAAAAATGATGTGTCTCCATGTGATACCTTGAAGAGAATCAAGGCAAGTTCTAGATATATATGTATATAAATAATTAATCCTGAAGAAAAATTAATAATTGAGATAGATATAAATATGTCACTCTAAACGGCTCAATATCTCACCAACCTTTCTGTACATTATTTAATCACACTATCATTTCCAAGGAAAAAATCACTAGCCGAATTAAGTATATGTTGTAATATTATGATTTCTTTTCTTTTCTTCTCAAAGGACCATTGATTTAAAGTTTCCCATTTAATCTTGCAAGTTTAAATTTTCCTTCTTTTTTTTTTTTTTTTTGTAAAAATTTAATGTTCATTAGCTGTGGAATTGTGATTGTCAATTTTAGAAATAACTTCACAATATGATCCTCTCCTAGCAAATGGATCAAGTTAGTGAAGCTAGACGATTGAGTTAAACCACTGCAAATTGTTGGAATTTCAATTTCATTTTAGTCTTTAGAATGAAATAATTAAGAACATGTCTGTACTCACACTCGAAAATTACAATATTTCTTTTCTCATACACAATTTTTCAACTAATTGAGCTATATAACCTATTGGTATATGATTCTGGCTATGTACAAATTATAATGGTCCAAAGGAAGCTAGTTATTTGTCTATTAAAAAGGGACCTGTGATCAAATATTCCAAATATGTCATGTAAATTAGGCGAGGAGGCCTTTCGAAGCACCCTGAAGAACAGTCAAAGTCAAGCCATAGGACAAACTGCATTGGGCCTGTGGTTGCTTGGTCTCATGGAGGACCAAACCGAGGCCGTCTTCTTCATCTTCTGTTGCTAATACAAACACAATTTTTACTTCAATTCATCTTTCGGACCCAAAAAAAATGTTCTTAAAGAAGCCTCTGAATGGTGCAATCGTCGCAATCATGGTGTGTTTTGCTATTTTAGTTCTTTTCTTTTCTGGGTTCTTCGAATTCCCTTTTGCTTCCTCTTCGATCCCTCCCCTTCATCCTGAAGACAACCTGAATTTCTCACCTCAAAATGAAAAATACCCATTTACCAACTTGTTGGATGCGTTCAGGAAATGGGATTCTCAAGTGGGTTGTGCCCAATTCAAGCAGAAGCATTACAAGGTCTCTCTAACTTCTTCTTCTGAAAATTCTTCTTTGCAAGGTGTAGATGGTCCTGTTGATTGTGGGGAGTTGAAGATGAATCATGTGAGTGTTCTGGTTAAAGGGTGGACTTGGATCCCTGATAATTTGGATAATTTGTACTCTTGTAGATGTGGGTTGACCTGTCTTTGGACTAAATCTCCTGTTCTTGCTGATAAACCTGATGCAATGTTGTATGAGACCGCGACTCCTCCAATTATGGTATTTTCCTCTCTTGTTTGATTGTTGTTTTTAATTGGCATGTTGGAATTTTAATCTTTTTTATGCTTTTTTAAAGAGGAAATCACTATTAATTAATTGTTAGAAATGGGGCTAGGTTTAGCTGTGAATTTGTGTATCTTAGCGGGACTTTCAGTGCTTTATCACTATCTGATTCTGGGGTTCTTATGAGAATCGGTTTTATTATTATTATTATTATTTCTGCAGAAAGCTTTCTAAGTTGTTCTGTTTGTAAAAGATAATTTTTCTGAACCAGACAAGAATTCGCCCATTTTTGCCTTGTATGTTATTGTTGTCCTAGTAAGTTTTTTCTAACATAAAAAAGAAAGAAATAATAAATAAGAGCTTACTTAGTGAGATAATGAAGCCAAAGACAAACAGACCTTTCTATTTCATTCAGCGTTACATGTTGTGCCAAGTATGCACTGTAATGAAGGCATCTACCGCGCTGATCTCACAAAGATTCCACAAGGAATTGACCTGAATTTGCCATTTTGGCTTGGTTTTCAAAAAATGCCATTTGAGAAGGGGAGATGATTGGTGTTATTGATTGTATCCTTCATTCTTAAACATATCACTTCTTGTGAGCTACTTGTGACTTTAAATAATTGGGTGTTTCAAGTGTTAGAGGTCTTGGCTTATATTTTCATATATTGAGAAAAGAAAAACCAGTTTTTTGGGGAGTAGCTCTCGGCAACATCAATTATTTAGGGCTTCTTCGAAAGGAAGCCCAATTTTCCAAAGGATTATGGAGATGTCTCACAAAACTCACTTTGTTGACTGAAGAATCTAAGTTTGGTCCTTATGTTTTTTGATATAAGCATGATAAGCATGGGTGAATAAATTTGAAGGTGTTCATTTAAGCCTATGGTGCCAAACGTAGAATTGAGAGGTCCATGTTACCAATGTCATTAAAGATACTGAACACATTGTGATACAATTTGGAGCCAAAATTGAATATATGGGATCATGGAATCATGAAAATCTCATACAAACTAGAATGCAATTGGTAACTTTGTTTATTACTTCTTCTTTGATAAACATTGGATAATATTGCTATGCACTCCCTGAGTTTTTAATTTGTTTTTAATATGTACTAAAACACTGCTTTTGACATTGATAAGATCACCATGAAGTTACAAAATTTGGTGATATTTTCCTTAGTACATCATGGTTGTATGTATCCACAAGGCTATATTCCTCTGCATTTTGGTATTGCAGAAGATCTTATCTAGAGTTTTAGAACAGAACTGGTAGAGCACTCTCAATAAGTAAAATGGGAAACTACTAAATTCTTGTTCTCTTTTTTCATTCAGCAATTAAAAGAGAGAGAGAGTGTGAGAGAGAGATAGAAAGAGAAAGAAAGAGAAAGAAGAACCTTAAGTTTGGAAAATGGGGACATGAAAACTATATTGACCATACAATGTCCCCAAATTATATAAGACTAGATTACTTGGTGAAGCACAGCCAAAGTTAGAAAGATATCAGCTTGTGGGGTTTGAAGGATTGTATTTGTATAAAAAATTTAGTAATCAGCTTATAAACATAAGAGAATAGTGGCAGCAAATGGATTTTCCATGGATGAATGCCTTTGTCGATTTATGAAACCGGTGATAGACTGGTAGTTTGCTCATATTCATATTCTGTATTTCTTGTGTAACTGCAAATTCCACATGCAATTTTACATCTCTAGGGTGTCAAATACTTTGAGATTTTGTTGAACCAGCCTGCTGAATATATTCAATGTTGATGTATGGTAAAGTAAAAAAGATTGTTAATATTTCTGCAAGGCCTTCTTGTCACTCTTGTCTACTGGTTTCAACTGACTCTCACTATTTATTTCCTAACTTTTCTCACTATTAATGAAATAACCCATTTCTTTTGTGAAAAAGAAAAAAAAAGATTTTAACTGACTCCCACCTTGGGTATTTTAGTGGTGTGTTCAATTGATCAAATGGAAAATATTTAGGGGAATCCTTAAATGGTAATCAGGACCATTTCAGCCAAAGCTCAAAAATTAAAATGTATGAGCTCAGCGGAAACGTTTTATTGAACATCATTTTTTAGCGGAATGTCCATTTTACTTGAGGTTTCTACAAGATATAAATACTTAAAATATATATATAATATGAATAGTTCACTGTATTGCAAAATTTACAATTCTGTGAGATTAAAAGTGTAACATCAAATGCTCAGTGGTTTGACTTAATTTGAGTTGGTTGGCTTGTGAAGTCACTAGAGAAATCAATCAACTTAAAAGACGAAAAAGTTGGCAATGACATTTTTTTAACTTATTTTCATTCTAAGATTCTACCGCTACTATCCTTCTCAGAATTTCAATGTGTTGAATCTTAGAAAACCCTGCCAACTTTTCTCTGTGAAATTTGTCAATGGAAGTAAATGAGTAAAGGAAATGTAACACTAAACAAAGTAGAGATTGTAACAGATCATAGCCAAGATGTCATCATACATGTTTTCACGTTTACTGGTACAAAATCTCTTTTTTCTTTTCCTGAAAATTGTATGCGAGCCTTTGAAATAGCCAAGCCTTCTAGCAATTTGTTTTCACTTACATTGGAACTACTAGGCAATGTATTATCTCACACGAATAAGTAGGACTGGGACCACCATGAAGTGCTTTATGATGTAGTTTTGTTGTATTAAGTTTGACCGAATTATGTGTACTTGTCTCACATGCTGAGTTGATCTCTCTATAATTTGAAGTTGGAATTGTGTCTAATTGATGGCAAGTGGCTATCTGCAAAAAAGATTTACTTAAATTTATAAAGCATTCTGGACTTCCTGATTAAATGCCAATGCATTTCTGTTTGCTGCAGTATAAATTGTTTCCTTTTTTCTTTGTTTTGTTACAGAGACGCATGGGTGGCCCTCTTCGTGTATACATGGATCTTGAAGCTGGAAGAAAGAGATCAGGCGTTGAGGATATATTCATTGGTTATCATGCCAAAGATGATGTTCAGGCGACTTATGCTGGAGCATTGTTCCATAACAATCGGAATTACCGTATTTCATCTAACAAGAATAATGTTAGTGTTTTGTCAGCAGTTGTTCTATGAGTTATTATGTATTTTGTTTATTTACTGTCACAATTGAAGAGTTTCACAAATGTTTCTTTTAATTTTATCCTGTAGCATATCCACATAGTGATAGGGGTATAAAAGTAGTTATAAATTACTTTTTAACTTTTAAAAATTTTCCAATATACCCTACTCAAGGACTGATATTTTGCATTTGTTAGCACTGGGAAAAAGGTTGATCTAAAAGACCAATATTTCTCATAGATTAGACTGAATTTACTATTGATGTCTTCTTCTTGACCTATCAAAAATTCAACTGAAAGGTTCCTATTTTACAGTTGAATGTTGAAGTACCAAATCAAGCTTAATAGAGGGACAAAACTTGTGTACACAACTGATATTCTGCTATATTTGTTTGTGGATTTGCACCTCTAATCAGATTGAGTTCTCCCTACATATGTAATATTCACTTCAATCTTTGCTTTTCAGGATACACTTGTTTACTGGTCTTCCTCAAGATGCCTTTCAGATAGAAACCAAGTTGCTGCTGAGCTCCTCAACCTGCTGCCTCACCACTCATTTGGCAAGTGTTTGAACAATGTTGGGGGGCCAGACATGGCTCTTGTTATGTACCCCGAGTGCACCAATGATGCCAACTCAGCTCCAAAATGGTGGGACCATCTACATTGTGCCATGTCACACTACAAGTTCGTCCTCGCAATAGAAAACACCATGACTGAAAGCTACGTGACGGAGAAACTATATTATGCTCTAGATTCCGGTGCAGTCCCCATATATTTTGGTGCCCCAAACGTGTGGGACTTTGTCCCTCCTTATTCGATAATAGACGGCTCCAAGTTCGGGTCCATTGAGGAACTAGCTTCATATGTGAAATCTCTAGCAAATGACCCAGTTGCCTATGCAGAGTACCATGCGTGGAGGCGTTGTGGTGTTTTGGGCAGTTATGGAAAGGCTCGTGCAGCAAGCTTGGATACTGTACCATGCAGATTATGCGAGTTTGTAAGTAGAAAAGGTGGGAGAAATGCCTGAAAATTCTAAAAATTGTTTGTTCCTCACCGATTATTCTAGTGTTGATGATTCTTGTGGTCTTCTTTGTTACAATTTTTTGAAGTGTCAGAAGAGGAGGTCCTTGAGGCAAATTTCTTTTGAATGAGTTATTTGTTGATAATATTTCTGCTCCAGGGAAAAGATGGCAACATTATTGAATGCAATATAGATTCTTCATTGCTTTTCTGAGCTCTTGGGTCTTTGAGTTGATTCGAGTAATTGTCAAAATGGGAGAATTAACCTAGATTTAAGTTTTTAATAAAAATATTTTTTCTGCTAAAAAGGAAAAAAAGTAGATCATTAGACCCTTAATGTATGAATCATTACGATTCCTTTTTTTTTTTTTTTTTCTTTTCTAAAATCCTTGTTGACAATGTAGATCAGAAATATTATGTTGAGCCCAAGGTTGGGAATTGGGATTGGCCATTAGGCCCATTTCAGATGATTCTGAAGTAGAAGAATGGAAGAAGCTGAAAAATCAGTGTGGAAGCTCAGCTTGATAAATTGGCAGTTGTTACTATTATGTATTGTTCTTTCTTGCTTTGTAAGTTTGAGTCATAGCTTTCAGGACCTAAATTCTTGCTGATGTTTCTTCATCATCTTCCTTGTGAAACTTCCATATCGCTTCCATCAATCCATTCGAAGAAGAACTCTTTGACTTGCCATTTCTCGGTGCCTACACCATCAAAGAAAGAAAAAACAATTAATCACATAAATATAACGACATAGTTAATCAGAATTATATAAATCCTTTCTCATGCCCTCCAAAATTAGAGGGCATTCCCAAACTCTTTCGATCAGTTTTCGTACGGGGAAACAGTGGAATTTTGATAATCTCATTCTTACTCTTTTGCTTGGCATCCTCTTGGCAACGTATACAGCTCTCAAATGTTCAGGCATGTTCATCACATAATCCTTCAACTGATTATCGTCCATCGATTCAATTAAACTCGTCTACCATTCGCAAAAGATGGGAGAAAAATATTTAGAACTTGTTGGAAATGATTAATTAGACTTAACAACAATGAAAAAGTAATTAAAATTTTTTTTTTATAGAAAAAGTTGAATGAGACTATTATTTGAAAAATATTTAAGAAGTTAAAGTGAGACTAACTTTTTAAAATATATATATATTTATATATATGAAATGGGCATCCGTTAAAAAATAAAACAAAAGAAAACAAAATGAAGGGTTACCCATGATAGAAGCTCTTCAACTTCTTTGCCGACCATTTCTTCTTCCTTGTCTGCAAGCATTTTCTTCTCCTTCCATGAGACAAAGCTGTGGTGGTGATCAGTGATATTGAGAGCAGCTGTTGCTTTCTTTTTCTTCCTTGTTTGATCTTCTCTGATCACAACAGACATTTTCAAGCGTTAGAAAGGGAGAGGCGGCGCAGCTGTATTAATAGACTAGTCAAAGAGTAACGGTTGCTGGGGTTACATATAACAATATTATCTCATACAAAAGCACAAGTTAGTTTAGTTTAAATATAAAAGAGAAAGGCAAAAAGAAAGGCTGAACTGAAGAACGGGAACAAATTAGCTTGAGCCGTTACTTAGTTTTTGGGAGGTCAGCATCTGCATTCCATAACATGTGAAGAGCAACCGTCCACGATTCACTCATGCATAAATGTGACCAAACTACTAGAAGCTAATTACTTGGGGATATCTATAAATTATTATAATATATGGTGGGGTCATGATTTATTATAATATAATGGCCTTTAAAGGCCATCATAACAATATTTGCCTTATTAGCGAAAACTTGTGTGAAATTACAAAATATTTTATTTACTTATTTATGAGGAAAGTAAAATTATTATAGAGAAAAAGGATGGCAAAAACATATAAAAGCTGTATCATCTTTGGTTAAAATCGGCTTGTTTGGTCTTAATTAATAGCTTATATGTACTCGTCGTATAAGTGATTATGAAATGCATGATTGTATTTATGAAGTCGTCAAAGAAGATATTAAAAAAAAAAAAAGTGAATGATAACAAAAATGTTTATGTAAAAGTATAAATTTTAAAAATGTTTATGAATCAAAATCATAATTTTTTAATCATGATTAAGAGCTTAATTAAAAAAAGATTCCACATATAAATTTCACTGAACAAATCATATGATAATGGGAGAGCAGAGAGATGCAAGCTTCTCAAATATTGCTAAAAACTTAAAGACTATGAGATCTTAATGCTTCAAAATACAAACGACCCCTTGTTCATCCAAAGTACGCCAAAAGTTTAGTTTTTGACATGTTTTAAGTCCCTTTTATTCACAATTTCATATAATGAGTGAGAAAAAGAGGGAAAGAAAAAGAAGTTAGAAAAAAAAAATAGTAGTTAACTACATATTTAATAGACTTCCTTAAAGTTGCAATTTAAAAGTTATTGAAAAATTTTTACTTGCATCATAATGCATAATTTGATATATCCAAGAAGCTTTTAAGGGTAATTTCAACAAAAATAAGTTTTAAAAAATGAAGCATTTTCCAAAAAGAAATTCACCAAGAATTAAATTGTCAAAAAAAAAAAATGTTGTCATTTACATCTATACATATGTAAAATCTAAATAGGGTATGCATTATACTGGTATATTGCAATAAGTGTAATATTAGCTTTATTATGTTGTAATTTCAAATTTAAATCCAACTTATTTATATAACATATAATAAACGGTTTAAACAACATTAAGTTGTTTAAAAAAAATGGTAAAGGTTAAATACATGTAATCATAACATATATAACAAATATAAGTTTTTAATTAACATATAAATCAACATTTTAAAATTATAATTGTAAAATACATAATAAAAATCAAATATGCATTTTAAAATTATACTGTTAAGACATAACTTAAAATATTAAAAAATTTTCATATTAAACACAAGGTTTAAAC
>JAJIYU010014013.1:0-13516 GCA_030144865.1 Tinospora cordifolia
AACACTCAAGAACACTCAAGAATAGTTCAAGATCACTCAAGAACTAAGGGGAATGCCAAGAAGAAGGCTAGAAGCACAAGATGACCACTCAACTCTTGTTGCTTGGGATGGTTTGAGTTGTGAGCATTGGGGGGTTTATATAGGCTTCAAACTAGTGTGAAATGACAAGTTTTTTGGTGGGAAACTTGCAAAAATTCAAATTTTCGTGCCCCCCAAACATAGAAAAATAGTAGGTATTTTTTTGGAAATTTTTGGAGCTTAGAAACATTTTTTTCAGATTTTTTTTAATTTTTCTCGGATTTTTAATCGAATTTTCGGTTATTTAAATCGGAGCCTTTAATCGGGACCATCGGATCATTCTAAGGATGCGTTTTGTGATCAGATCGGGCGGATAACATCAGGAACGTTGGATCTGCTTCGAGACACGCATTCAGATTAGATCAGAATCGTCGGATTGTTCTCGGATCAAGCAGTTGAATCAGATCTTCGATCTCGTCCGTTGATCAACCTTGATCAGAGTGTTCGTTCGCGATTAGGTTTTGGTGGGTGGAATCTCGGCCGTTGATGATCCTCGATGGCAACATCAGATCGCGATCAAGATCATCGGATTTGATCTGGAGCATTGATCGTCCTCTAGCGCGTCACTGGTTCGCGATCAGATCCACACGCCTTTGATCTTAGCCGTTGGATGAACCTCAAGTTCTGTGTGCGGATCCGATTTTGCGATCAACGAAACGAATCATGTCCGTTTGATTAAACTTGATCGTTTCTAGAACGTCCGATTGGCCTCGATCGCAGTGTGTTCGCGATCTTCAATTCCGATTTTGATCCGAGCCGTTGGATTTGGATGATCGATTCATGGTCGTTGGATCTACGTGATTCGGTGCTCCAGAACATTGTTTAAGCCTTTGATCTTATTCGTTGGATCGGACAGATCGAATTTGGACCGTTAGATGCAGTTTCTAATTACCAAATTACATTCTAGAGCTTCTATAATCCGAATTTTAGCAATTAGACACTTCCTAATTGATAAAAATTTGAATTTCTTGTATATTCCCTTCCATTTTGATAATTTGCTAAATTTTTTCCCTTTCTAATTATTTAATACTGCATTTATTTTTATATATTTCCATTTCTTTAATATTTTTAATGCTAATAATTAAATAATTTGTATTTTTCATTTTCATGTATTTTTATTTATTTTCTATTTCATTTTCAGATAATAAATTATGTAATTATTAATTAATACTTACATAATGTTTGATTTATTTTTAATAAATGCATTTTATTTAATTATATGAATTTTTTCTATGTACATATTCTTATAATATATAGTATTAACATTTATTATGCTAACACATACCTTATTCATTCACATATTAGCCAATATATGTATTTCTACTTTATTTTTATTTATTTCTCAAGCAATTCCTTAAATTTTATAATTAATTCTACTAAACCTTAATTTTCATTTAATTATCAAATTAAGGTCTTATTTACTTAATTTTTCTATATCTCTAATATATTTTATTTTTCATGTGCCAACCCACAATTTGTACCCAAAATTTCTTAAAATCTTTGAAATTAATTTGTTCAACTTATTTTATTTATTTTAAATTTTTTGACAAAATTGTGGGGTATTACATCTACTTAGTCAATTAGAAGGGTATTACAAATATCTTCAAACTCATATAGACAGAAAACATAATTTTTGAGTCCAATTTTTCAAGAAGGCGTCACTTTATTATTAGAGTTGTGTTTTACTGAATACAAAGATATTGGTAGGATTTCAACTAGCTTTTGCTAGTCTATTTATGTGTAACAAGAGTTCTTCTCGAATGATCCATGTGTACCAAGAGTTCTTTTGGTTGTTTTGTCCTAGATAATTGACAAACAACTCGTTCAGAACAAATCTACTTCACTCAAAGCGTGCTTTAAAGGTTTACTTTCTTATTTCAGAAATTCTTTAGGATAAAAGGAATTTCTTAGCTCATTTACCTAACGACGATGATTCTAAAGGCTTAACTTCTCATTGGAAATGTTGTTTCTCCACATATTTGCATTTTCTTGCTCTTTGAACCTTCTAGGTGCAAGTAAAGGTCGAAATAGTTGTTTTTAACATCTTTACCCTCATTACTAGGATCACATTCATTGCTATTGCTTAGAAAAAATGATTGGTAGCTTATTTTGAATCGAGTTATTCCTTTGAGACAAATTTTTAACTTTCAATGCTTCATCACTAAGGAATTTCATCGCTTAAGGACACTTCCTAGCTCATTCAAACACCCAAGGCAACACGAGACGATTGTTTCTCAAGAAAAGCGTTACTTTCATGATGAGTTTGACCTTATTGCATTCTTAATCAACCATATATTTGTAGAGACAAAAGTATTATGCGCCCCTCTCTTTTCGCGTTGAAAACTGAACAAACAACTTGTTTTTATTGTTTTTGCTATACAAAAGGAGAAAATACCTCATTTTGAACAAATTGGTTCCAGTTAAAAGAGATTTTAATGATTACTTTCTCACATCATTCTGATAGTGTTCCTAAAGACCCTTTCCAAGCTCATTTGGATATCGAAGGTGCTTTGAGCACCAAATTGCTTGATAGAAGCATCACTCTGGTGTAAGTCTTATCTCTTACCACATTCTCAACTACCACAGTACTTGTAGTACTAGAAACGCCCGCTCTTACTTAGTCTCTTTGTGCTCTGGTACTTGATTAAACAATTTAATATTGCTCCTTTTGATTTTCTCTTGTAGGGAAAGGGCTAATTGCTCTTGTAAAACCCTCTTTCGTGATTTGAACAAGTTTTTCTTGTTTACTTACTCAATTGGAAAGGAGTTACAAATATTTTCAAGCTTGTTAAGATATGAAACATAATTTTTGAGCCAAATTTCTTGAGAAACGCGTCATTCTAATATTAGAGTCGTATTTTATTGAATACAAAGATATTGGTAGGATGTCAACTAGCTTTTGCTAGTCTACGTATACTCTCTCGAATATTGCATGTGTAACAAGAGTACTTTTGCTTGTTCTTTCATAGAGAATGAACTAACAACTCATTTAGAACAAATCTCCTTCATTAAAAGGGTACTTCAAACATTTACTTCCTTATTTTAGAAAAACTTCAAGATAAAGGGGATTTATTAGCTCGTTTACCTACTGACAATGATTCTAAATGCCTAATTTCTCATTGGAAACATTTGCTTCCCACAGATTTGCATTTTCTTGCTTTTTGAACCTTCTAGGTCCAAATAAAGATTGAAATAGTTGTTAGCTTCTTTACACTCTTACAAATAGTCAAAATGTATAACAAGATCACAATAATTGCTATTGCTTAGTAAAAATTATTATTAGGTTATTTTGAATCAACTTATTCTTTTGAAACAAATTTCTAACTTCTAACGCTTCATTAATGACAAATTTCATCATTCAAGGAGACTTTCTAGCCCATTTAAACACCCAAGTCAGTACGGGACCCTTGTTTCTCGAGAAAGGTGTTACATTTATTATAAGTTAGAGCTCATTGCATTCTTAGTTGGCTACGTACTCGTATAGATAAAAGTAGCCCACGTTCCTTTCTTTACATGTTAAAAATTGAATAAACAACTTGTTTTTATTATTTTTGTTGTACAGAAGGAGGAGCAAACCTCATTTAGAGCAAAATGCTTTTGGTTAAAAGAGATTTTAATGCTTACTTTCTCACTTTATTCTGATAGCACTCCTTAAGGCCCTTTTCTAGGTCATTTGGATACTGAAGGTCCTTTCAGCACCTAATTGCTTGATAGAAGTATCACTCAAGTGTGGGACTTGTTTTTTACCGCATTCTTAACAGCCATGGTACTTGTAAAACAAGAAACACCCGTTCTCAATCTCGTTGTGCTCAGGCAATTGATTAAACAATTTAAACCATTCGTTTTGTTTTCCTCGTGTTGGAAAAGGGCTAGTTGCTCACATAAAACCCACTTTCGTGACTGGAATAAGTTTTTCTTATTTACTTGTAGTTAAAGATAATTTCAATCTTGTTTAGATACCAGACATAGTTTTTGAGCCAAATTTCTCGAAGAAGGTTTCATTTTTATATTAGAGTTGTGTTTTATTATATACAAATTCATTGGTAGTATTTCAACTAGCTTTTGCTAGTCTATTTAAACACTCTGGAATTATCCACTTGCAATAAGAATTCTTTTGGTTGTTATTTTGTAGAGAATTGACTAGCAACTCTTTCAAAACAAATCTCCTTGACTTAAAGGGTGCTTTAAACATTTACTTCCCTATTTTAGAAAGACTTTAGGGTAAAAGGGATTTGTTAACACGTTTACCTACCGACAGTGATTGTAAATGCTTAGTTTCTCATTAGAAACGTTTGTTTAGCATGGATTTGTGTTTTCTTGCTTTTTGAACCTTGTTAATAGTTGTTGTTAGTTTCTTTATAGTGTTACAAATGGTCAAACTGTATAAGAAGATCAGAGTCATTGCTATTTCTTAGAAAAAACGATTGATAGCTTATTTTGAATCTACTTATTCGATGGAAACAAACTTTTAACATCTAATGCTTCATCACAGATGCATTTCATCAATTAAGGACACTTTCTAGCTCATTTAAACACCCAAGGTAGCATGGGACCCTTGTTTCTCAACAAAAGCATTACTTTCGTGATAAGTTTCAGCTCATTGCTTTGTTAGTTGGGTACATACTCATAAAGATAAAAGTAGACTGCATTCCTGTCTTTACACATTGAAAACTGAACAAATAGCTTGTTTTTATTGCTTTTGTTGTACAAGAGGAGAAAATCCTACATTTAAAACAGAATGTTTTTGGTTAAAAGAAATTTTAATGCTTACTTTCTCACTTCATTTCGATAGCACTCCCTAAGGTACTTTTCTAGCCCGTTTGGATATCGAAGGGGCTTTGAGTGCCTAATTGCTTGACAGAAGCATCACTTTAGTGTGGGAGTTGTTTCTTATGACATTCTCAGCCGCCATGGTACTTGTAGAACTAGAAACACCCGCTTTTGGTCTCATTGTGTTCTGGCAGTTGATTAAACAATTTAAAACGGGTCCTTTTGTTATTCTCTTATAGGGAAAGGGCTTCTTGCTCACGTAAAACTCA
This sequence comes from Tinospora cordifolia, assembly GCA_030144865.1. NCBI lineage: Eukaryota > Viridiplantae > Streptophyta > Magnoliopsida > Ranunculales > Menispermaceae > Tinospora > Tinospora cordifolia. The sequence goes on from JAJIYU010014013.1 coordinate 5,118, forward strand.
GTTTTGTGACTTGAATAAGTTTTTCTTCTTTATTTACTCAATTAGAAGGGATTCAAAGATATTTTCAAACTCGTTAGTAGAAAACATAGTTTTTGAGCCCAATTTTTCAAGAAAGGCGTCACTTTATTATTAGAGCTATTTTTTTTCTTTTTATTGAATGCAAAGATATTGATAGGATTTCAACAAGCTTTTACTCATCTATTTGCACTCTCTTGAATGATCCACTTGTAAAAATAGTTCTTTTGGTTGCTCTTTATTAGAGAATCGACAAACAACTCATTCAGAACAAATCTTCTTCACTCAAAGGGTGTTTTAAACATTTAGTTCCTTATGTTAGAAAAACTTCAGGATAAAAGAGATTTGCTAACTCGTTTACTTACTGACAGTGATTCTAAATGCATAATTTCTCTATGGAAAAGTTCTTTTACCATTTATTTGCGATTTCTTGTTTTTTGAACCATCTAGGTGCAAGTAAATGTTGAAATAGTTGTAGTTAGCTTCTTTACACTCATTACTAAGATCACATTCATTGCTATTGCTTGTAAAAAAGGATTGGTAGGTTATTTCGAATCAACTTATTTCTTAGCTAGCTATTTACTGGTGGAGATAAAAGTAGTCAGCGTTTCTCTCTTTACACATTGAAAACTAAACAACCAACTTGCTTTTATTGTTTATGTTGTAAAAAGGAGAAAATACCTCAGTTAGAAGAAATTGCTTCTAGTTAAAAGAGATTTCAATGCTTACTTTCTCACTTCATTCCCATAGCACTCGTTAAGTCCCTTTTCTAGCTTGTTTGGATACCAAAGGTACATTGAGTGCCTAATTGCTTGACAGAAACATCACTGTAGTGTGGGTCTTGTCTTTTACGACATTCTCAACTACCATAATACCTGTAGTACCAGAAATACCTTCACTTGGTCTCTTTGTGCTCTAGCAGTTAATTAAACAATTTAAAATGGTTCCTTTTGATTTTCTCTTGTAAAACCCACTTTCGTGACTTGAATAATTTTTTCTTGTTTACTTACTCAATTAGATGGGAGGTAAAGATATTTTGAATCTTGTTTAGATACCAAACGTAATTTTTGAGCCAAATTTCTCGAGAAAGGTGTCACCTTAATATTAGAATTGTGTTTTACTTGATACATAGATGTTGGTAAGATTTCAACTAGCTTTTGCTAGTCTATATGCACACTCTTGACGATCTATGTGCAACAAGAGTTCTTTTGGTTGTTCTTTCACAGTGAATCATTGAACGAATCATTTTGAACAAATCTTCTTTACTTAAAGGGTGATTTAAATGTTTACTTCCTTATTTGGAAAGACTTCAGGAAAAAAAGGATTTGTTAGCTCGTTTATCTACTGACGGTGATTCTAAATGCCTAATATCGCATTGGAAACATTTATTTATCATAGATTTGCATTTTCTTGCTCTTTGAACCTTCTACGTGCAAGTTAAGGTCGAAATAGTTCTAGTTAGCTTCCTTACACTGTTATAAATAGTCAAACAGTATAAAGGGATGAAATTCATTGGTATCGCTTAGAAAAAAACAATTGGTAGCTTATTTTGTAAAACCCTAAATCCTCTATACTCAATTAAATGAAATTTATCATTTATTCAATGAAAATTGGGTGCAAAATGATACTGAGCTCATTTTGGGGCTAAATTTGGCAGGTTTTCAAAACTCTCATTTTTAGTACCCCTTAGGGACCCAAAACAACTTCAAATGAAGTAAGGTGACATGAACCAACCAAGAGGACAACATATCAAAAAATTAGAATAATTGGTCAAGGTTAAGGGTTTCATGTGCAAAATGCCTTTTAGGGGGTCCAAATTACAAATAATTGTCATTGAGGGTACTTCAAGGGATTGAAATGACCCGAAATAAAACAGAATAACATGAACTAACAAAATGAATGACATACCAAAAATTACAACAATTGGTCGATGTTAAGGTTTTCATTTGCCAAACGCCCTTCAAGGGGTCCAAATTAAAACGAATCATCATTTAGGGTACCTCGGGCGATCAAAATGACCTGAAACAAAATGAAACGACATGAGCTAACAAAATAAATAACATATCCAAAAAATAGAACAATTAGCCAAGATTTGGATTTTCATTTGCCTAGTGACCTAAGTGGGTCTTAAATAAGAAAAGTTTTTTAGGAAAAATCACCTTGGGCCAAACCATACCTTAAATAAAATGTGCGTTAGGTTCATGTGATTCCAAGAGATACATGTGACAAACCTAGGATAGAAGATTCATGAGAATGGCTGATTTAAAGAGATATAGAAAGATTCCTTCACCTAGAAAAAAAATTAGAAAATAGAAACTTACCTCATGCTCACATGTAGAGCCACAAAGGGAGAGAATCTAAAGGAAATAAAAAACATTCCAAAGCTTTTTTTTGTGTGCCTATATTAGAAACTTATTTGATTTTATGATTCACGACACATTAGAATGTTTCCCTGCTAATAGGGGACGTCCAAGAGAGATTAGAATGTATTCTAAACCTTTAATTGTATTCACACACATAAAAGAAACAAAGAAGGTTCAAAGATTTTGCTCACACTTAGATTAGAAACCTTAGTGGTCCCACTTGGCAACCATGAACACACTTGCCTTTCTCACCCAAACCATCCCCTTATGAGTTTGGAAACATGCCAAGATGTGGTGAGCTACCCTACCTGCCCTAGATGCCCCCCATGTGCTCATGAACACCTATAAATATCCCCTCTTGCTCACATTCATCTCATCCCAAAGCAAAGAGTTGACTCTTCCCTCTTTGCATGTTCTTGCCTTCTTCTTGGCACCCCTTCTCATTCTCTTTTCTTTCTTGTGTGAGTAGTTGTTATTTTAGTGTTTTAGAGAGTTGTTGAAGTATTTTTTTTGGTGATTAGAAGTTCTAAAAGTGGTAGATAAAAAGAACCTCTGCCAGATTCAACAAAAACTCGGATTAAAGTGGAGGAGATTTCTTAAACCTCTACTTTGGTATTTTAAATTTCTAACATGTTCATGTTTGTTTAAATTCTAATTTTCATCATGTCTTATTTTAGTTTCAGTACGTTTAATCATATTTTAATTTTAGTTAGCATGTTTTTATGTTTTAATCACTTATGAGAGCATGCCATGCTAAGAATCCATGTTTAGGATTTAATTCAATGTTTCAAGCATGCGATGTAATGTTTTCATGCTTTCTTGGTTGTTTAAAAATCTTATATTTACAATTTGAATTTCTTCTATGATTATGTGATTCTTTAATATAAGAAATTGAAGATAAGAACCACGTACTGTCATAGTGACCGGTATGGGTGTTATGGGTGTTCTTAACACATGCTTGGAGTGTGTGGTTGCGGGGCGCAACTAAAGGATACTTGGTATGTGGCATCCAATGAAAAGTAACAAAGAAATGTCTTTCCACCCTAAAGAGGGTATCTAAATTAAGAACATCAAGGGAGTAGAACCCCTTTTCAGTTTTAACGTCAACTACAACCAAAAAGTTGCTTGAATCACTTAATGTATGAAAATGTTTGAATTTGGATGTGTTATTGATTTGGAATAGTAACTTAGTTGCTTAATGAATGATCTACTAGGCTATGTGCTCACGCCTTCCTTTTACTTTTCAAGAAATTGACTTGAATCATGAAGGCCATGGATATTAGATTATTTCTATGTTTTGAAGGTTCTATTTTAAGGACATGTTGCCCAAATTTTGAATTTAAGATTTTTGCTGAATTTTATTTAAGTTTTGAAAGTTATGTATTCAAGTTTTGATTTAAGAATGTAACTTTCTTTATTTTATTTTAATTAATAAAGAGTTTGAAGTATTCCTTTGTCTAATTGTATAGCCTTATTGAATTGAAATTTAATACATTGTGATGTATCCATGAATGTTTTCAATAAGTATTTAAATAAAGGAATTGAGATGCAAGTTTTGTATTTGTAAATGTTAATGTAACATAAGACCCAACCTGCCTTGTGGTTGAGCTTAAACCTGTCTCTAGGGGGTTGGGGTGTTACAAAGGTGGTATCAGAGCCGCCTCTAAGTGTAACAGGTGTGGATCATGAGGACGAGATGGCCTTTAAGGGAGGTGGATTGTAACAATCCCACATCGACTAGACCTCAGAGTTGAGACTGGGCTATGAGTGCATACGCGGGTGTTTACTAGTGCCAAGGCCTTTTGGGGGTGCTCAAGTTCGAGTCTCTCCAGGAACAAAACCCCCACAGTGTGTCGGTGGCTAAGTGGGGACAATATCGTCACATAATGGGACCCGGTGTGTTACAGAGGTGTTATCAGAGCCTAGGCATTAGTTGTTGGGCCAAAAAGTTTCCTCTGATAACAAAGGTGGCATCAGAGCCTAAGCATTAGGTGTCTTGGGCTAGAATTAGAAAGTCAATCAGTGGCTGTTTTACTGGAATTAGAAACTCAAATTAGGGTTTCACTTTGAATCGAATCGAATCTTGAATGCCTGGGCTAGAATTAGAAAGTCTATCAGTGGTTGTTTGACTAGAATTAGAAACACAAATTAGGGTTTCACTTGGAATTGAATTGAATCTTGAAGCCTTTTATTTTTGAAATTGAAAAAGTTTTAGAAAGTGTTTTCAAAAAGGAAGTATATGCTTTTGAAATGTTTTTGTTTCGATACAAAGACTACAGTTGAGCTGATAGTGGGTAAGTCTTGTCCCGAGTAAAGCTAAACATTAAAAGGGAAGTGGGTTATCCCACCCTAGAAAGCGTGGTTGCTAAGCAAACTTCGGTGTCGCGCCCGATCTGAAGGTTGAGTAGTCGGAGTTGAAGAATACTCTTATTTTCTATAAAAGAAAATTAGAAGGTGGAAAATTAGGGCAAGAAAATGAATAAAAGTCAAAAAAGATGTCAAATGTGGTATCTTGACTAGACAGAGGTTGTGAGTCAACTAGATTGAACCCTAGGTCTAAAGAAAGACCCTAAGCAGAAACATGGTGTAACACCCCAATTTTCAACCGGACCTCTCTTCACGTGATTTCTTACGTGTGGATCGTCGCCCGAGGAAAATCAAGGTGCTACCAAAAATTTTCTTCTATCAAAATCTCTTTCTTTAGAATTTTGTTCATAATCCTTAGTTCTCCAGCCAATGTCTATATAGATATGCTATGCAAAATGGAAGATCACAGTAATTTCTCCGGATAAATCATAAGCAATGTAGCGGAATAACTTTAAAAATTTATTTTTAAAACCAAGGTTATCAAACAAGTACAGTCGTTTAAAGATAAAACAACTAAAGTTAAAACTAAAGTAAATGCATTAAAATAATCCAGTAAAATGAATAAAACACGACCTCCAAGTTTCCTATCCCAGACGACCTCCTCTAGAGGTGTCCACTATAGTGTAAGTCTCCTGACGTATACTGCTATGTGCTACGCCCAAATAGTCCTGTAAAGTAAAATGGGAGTGAGCTCGAAAGCCTAGTGTATTATAATACTAAGCTGTGATACCATAATTGTAACACCCCAATTTTCAACCGGTACTTGGATTCTTAATAAAATTTCGTCTTATTTTAGTTTTATAAAAGTCAATTTAATCACACCAAAACATCACTCATATCATAGCAAACAAATCGAATAATGCCAAACATAACATGGTAAGATAAATGATCAAATGATGAAATCTAAATGCATAATTTCCTATACATGCATGCCATGATAAAAAATTTAATCATCACACGTCATTTAACAATACAAACAATTTAAATCAATTTTCCCAAAAATGCTAACAACCTATAATTTATTCAAACAAATGTCTTAAATTTTAAATCCGCATAATACATGTGAGTAAGGAAATCATACTCACCTGATTTTCAGATTTTCTTCTTTTCCGTTCGTCACTAATACTCGTTCTTAAGAATGTCGATCTGCAAATAGAAAATGTATTATAATAATTATTTATAAGTTCTTAGTTTCTTCATTTTAATTTAATTGCAATAATACTTCTAACTAAAGTTTCGAAGTAATTTTCATGACTTTTCAATCTAGTAAATTTAACTAATCAGGATTATTTTCGTGATCAGCTTCATTGCATTAAGATTTATTAAATATGTGTTCTTCCATTTCTTAGTCGCTATGAATTTGATAAATTTATTCATAATTACGAACAAAATAAGACTTCCATTGGTCAAAACTTTAGTCTCTTTCGTATTTGCAATTTTTTATTCTTTTTCTTATAAGAGATTTATATTTTCAAAGGTTTATTGGTATTATTATTGTCCTTATTATTTTGATGTATTTAGCTAACTAAATAATTTAAGCTTTTCATTTCTAAATTTCTTTTAGAGTCTCTTTTTCCGATTAAAAGTGTGTTTAGTTAATTTAGAACTTTATTAAGACTTTCTTAATTTTTTTAGGTTTTCTAAAATATTTATTAGTTAAGTTTTTAACCTTAGTTTTCTATAATGGTAACCTTTCTTTTTAATTTTGTACTATCAAAAGGTGAGTTAATTTATTATTATTGTTATTGTTATTATTTATTTTATAATTGGTTCTATCTAAATTTCATTCAGAGTTACAGAAATAATTAATTAATTAATTAAATGATTTAACTAACATCGTACCTTTTGATTTTTCATCCCAGTTGAATCTCACGTTCGCGTCTTCAATTCCGAAAAAGTTCGAGTACATTGGTTCCGCTTCTATTCAACACGAAACCATGAAGATCAACATACACCCAACTTCCCAAGTAACTTTATCATACTATAGGTCAATCAATGATTTAATTCAGTCATTTATTTTTCTTCTTTTTGAGCTATTATTTCACTGTTGTTAAATCAGAAAGTATGCAACAACATCCCTCAAACTTATAGCAACAGTACTTTGTCAAGACCAAGATTTCATTCTCACGTTACCTGTTTTCATCAACCAGTTGAACAGAATTTGAAACACAGTTGATGGTGTTTGTTGCTCCTTCCAATTCTGTTAGACGATCTACAGTTCAACTAAATCAGGTCGTGCTCCCCTCAACTGCTCCAATCCGACCATGAATCAGAGAAGAAAATCAAACATCCTCTTCTCTGTTTCCAGCAGCCGATGAACAGTCAAGAACCTGAAATTTTGATCTTCAAACCCAGTCGTTGTTCTATCAAACTTCTACCGAACGGTCAACAACTCCATTATAATCAGATAATGCTCCATTACAAACAGAACGGTCAACAACTCCATTTCTCCCTGCTAATCGATGCACTAAGATAACTAAAACCAGCTTCACAAACTCTGTTTTCACAATCCAAAATTCAGAATTTAAAGCACAAGAGCCATGCTTCTTCTTCTCTGTTTTCCAACTGTCGACCGAACCAAAATGAGTTCACAACAGTAACAATCTGCAACTCAAACCACGTATAGTTCCATTTAAGTCCTGCTTCAATCCAATCACTAACCAGAGAACGAAATTAAAAACCAGAAACTAATTACTCACCTTCCCTGTTTCACGGTCTGTTAAAACTAGAATTGTAGCTAATAAAAGTGAGGTGTTCCTTCAAATTTTCTTGTGTTCACGATCGGCCAAACCCCGAAAATTAAAGCACAACCTGCGTCTCTCTTCCCTGTTCTGTTCCACGATTCACCAGCTCAAACAGATATCAGATTTGATTCCTCTGTTTTGATCGTTGCAACGCTCTCTTAAGAGTTTGAAACCCAAAAATTCAAACCCAGAATTTGAAGCACACCACCGTGCTCGGCTTCCTCTATCCTCTGTTTTCTAGTTCCAAAAGCAATAACCAGATTATTGACTTCCTAAATTCCAATCTTCTTTGCTGTCCGTGAAGCCAAACCCAAAGAATCAGATTTTTGTATTCATCTTCCTTCCTTCTCGGTTCTCTTCATTTTTAACTTTCTTCTTCTTCAGTCATTTCATCTATTTAACGAGCTGAAATCATCCCAAACATTCGACAATTCACCGCCAAACTCAACTACTCTAGAGATTTCCTAATTCATCTACCATTGATCCGGCCACCGAACCCAGAAAATTTTGGTTTGGGCGCCGAATCTTTAAATTTTTAGATTTCATGGTATATATATATATATATAGCATGAAATCAATGTTAATCATTTTCTTTGTTAATCATTTTATTTATTTAAAACTTTCATATAAATTAATGTCAATTTATTTAAAAACTTTAATATATAGTCAATTGCTAACCATATTAAACCATATTATAGACTTGTAGATATATTTTAATAGTGTAATTTCATTGTTCATTTTAATACTTCTATCATATGTATAAATTATTTATTTTAGTTATAATTTTTTTTTTTTCAAATAAATTTTATTCGCAATAAGATTTCCATCAACCACGAAAATTTTGATGTTAAATCTCATTCACCATAAACATAATTATGTATAAAATAAAATAATCTAAACTGCTAACATT
>JAJIYU010014014.1:0-13483 GCA_030144865.1 Tinospora cordifolia
TTAATTATATATTGTTTTGGGTAAAAGATTTTGAAATAGACAAAAATCAATAAAAAGTTCAACCACTCATCATAGTGTTCATAACACTAATATTTCTATTTCATAGTGATTTATATTATTTTTTGTTATAAATTTGAAACAGAAGATTGCCTTGATGATGAATATCCTATATTTGTTCTTTCATGTATATTTATTTCAAGAAGAGAGAAAAATATATAATTCAATACTTCTTTCCTGTTTTTCCTTTTTTTTCTTTTTGGGGGTTGGGGGGGGGAATGAGGAAGAAAGTGAGGTACACGGTTGAGGCATTAGGCATGCCTGAGTTAAAGCGTTCCCTATCAAGTATTAAATAAGCTATTTTATTCCTCTAAAGTATAATTCAAAAAGAAGCTAGCATCAACCATAAAACCTCAATGGCCCACAAGAAAAAGGTCATTTCTAGTGCATATGCTAATTATTTCTTCAAAAGCATTGTGGGGATGAGGGTTGAAAACAAAAGCAGAAATGCAATCTCTTTTAAGTGGCACAAATTGATTCAAGAGCCTTTGGGTGTCAAGTTTTTGTTTACATCTCCACCCCACACCCACCTAGTGACATCCTTATTTCTTATCCATCCTATTATTAGGCATGAGAAATTGAATTGATACCTATAACTGAAACTGCTGTCATTCATAAGCAGAGAATATAACCGTAATCAATAGCACACTTGCCTGCCTTGTTGAGACCAGGCCCAAGAAGTCTAGGAATCTGCTTGATGACAGCCTCAGATGCCAAAAAAGCATGGTATTTTTTAGCTAGCTTTTTCACCAATTTCTTGTTTTTGTTCAGTTTCTTAAGCCCTTCCACATCCATGTAATCCAACCCTATCTTCTCCGCCTGCAATTAAATTTACCATAAAATGAGTAAACATAAATGCTTTGCAAACACACAATTCAAGGAATTTTGTATTTGGTGTTCAACAGAGGTATTAATATGCAAAAAGAATGTTGGCATCAGACACAAGTTCAACAGTTTAAGGATCCTCACCTACAGAAAATGCATTTCATGTCAAAAACAATACCAGAAAAAAGAGCAAAGAAAACTAAGGCATAAATAAAAGAAAGATACAAGCTTAAATATCTATGCTAAAGCTAGACAAATTATGTTGCACAGTATGTTATCAGTATGTTATGACTCAAATGCACAATAAACATACAATGGCTAATAAAGACTACATTATGGCAGTGCCTAGAGTTTTTCAACCACTTTGGAGTTTGAACAGAAAGAACATGAAAAATATTGGAGAACTTTTAAAGGTAAATTATAATGTGAGTGGCTTCCTTTTCCAGGTACACAAAGAATTTGTATACCTGATGTTGGGTTTTTCTTGGACAGGTCACAATAAACATACAATGGCTAATAAGGACAACGCTGTGGCAGTGCGTAGAGTTTTTCATCCAATTTGGAGTTTGAACAGATAAAGAACATAAAATATTATTGGAAAACTTTTAAAGATAACTTAAAATGTGAGTGTTTTCTATTCCCAAGTGCAGAAAGAATCTGTATACCTGATGAGAGGTTTTTCTTGGACTGGTGGCCAAATAAACAGCACCATAATCAACTATTATCATTTCTTAAAAAGTACAAACTTTAGAAGCATGCAACCCATTAGGTATGGCAGAGCAGGGCCTTTACAAACTACCAAAGTAGGAAAAATAAATCACAGACGACCAGTTTTCATTGGATTAGAGACAAGGAAAAGAGCATACAAATCTAATCTTATAACAAATGTTCGAGTTAGCTGGGTAAGTTAGTCTGCCAATAAGATGAACAACCTTACTTCAACTTGATAGTTATTTAATCAGACATGTGGCCTGCATCAATGCTGAAAGGTGACACCAGCTCATAGTTCTCCGCAGTTTGGTTTAGGTATCAACCAACTAATGGACCCTAATGGTCATATTATGGACTTTTGAAACCCTTAAATGCGATGATACCACTTGGTTGACATATTGAGCTGATTTAACAAGGAGAATCAATAACAATATGTCTCTCCATATTTTTCATAAAAAATATGGAGAGACAAACTTGGACATCAATTCATACTTCTATAAAACCCTCTTTTTCTTTCATTAATAAAGGAACTCACTAATTATTTTGGTTAATCCAGGTTAAATTCAAAAAACAATTCAAACATTAGGAAAATGTGTGTAAATAATCAAGTAGGTTATATCTTGGTGCATTCCATTTACTCCATTATTTTATAGTGTTAGTCAAATCATTTACCAATATTTTAATGACAAATACATTTATAAACCTTCACGTTCACCCATATAGATACATACACACACACACACATACACACACATATATATATATATACCTGGCTAGCTTTTAAGGACACATCCTTTTATAAACCTTCACCTTCACTTCAACTCCACTCTCCCCAATGACAAGGACGATTCCTACTCTCCTCTCCTCCAACGAACTTGACTCCCACACTGCCCCTTCCAAAAACTCACAGTCATCTCAATCTTCCAAACTCTATGAACCCCCACCCTAAAGTTAGACTAATAACCATGAGCCTAGCTAGCTCATTTTTATTATAATTAAAGTAAATGATGACATAAAGTTGCCATCAATTCTATATATATATATATATATATATATATATATATATATATATATATATATATATATATAGCTCAAATGAAAATGTTTCTTGAAGGTTCTAGCCCAAGTTCTTACATCAACAGAACCTCCCAACACCAATTAAACCAACCAAAGCCCATATCATTGCAATTTTCTTTTCTCTTTTTGTGGTGTGTCTTGACTATCAAATCCATCTCCTTGGTATCTGATATCCTACCATTAATACTCCCTTGCTCTCCATTGTCTCGGAAAATTCATCTATAATTAAATTTAATTATCCTCAAAAAATAATTAAAAATTGATGGTTTGAAAAGCTAATAACATGAGGTTGGATAATGCTGAAACTGAGGCCAGAAAAAAAAATTAAAACCATTAATAGGACAAAAGAAAATGAGTACAACAACAAACAAATTATATAAAGCATCAGCCGTTACTTAGCCATTAGATGTTAAAGTGGGTAACTTTCCTAAAAAGTATAGGAAAACACTAATATGATTCCTCATAAACCTGACCTGATTAAACAAACCAACAGAACCTAACACAAGCTGTGATTGGTAAGAATCACAACGAATATCATGGACTTCATGAATTCAGCCAAGTAATGAACAAATACCTCTTCCACATGCTGAGCATCACCAAGCATGCAAACCTTCATCTTAGGGCGAGGGATATGTGGCAACTTGACAGAACCACTGAAACGCTTATCCTTCTGTGGGTCATAGTTCTTCAAGCCAATTTGGAGTTCAATTGTCTCAGTGAAGTTGCGCTTTTTCTCCTTAGCATCTCCTACAATCTGAGAGATAGCTTCCCTCAGCACATCGCTCTGAAGCTTACTGCAAGAGAAGAAACATGCAATGTCATAAGAGATATAAAATGTGCACAACATTATTAGAAGATAACTACAGAGGAAAAAACGAAATACATATAAATTAAATTTGAATTTGAGACCATTCTACGGTTATAGAATGGTTCATAGCATGTTAGGTGACTGTGAAAACCAAACCAAAGATGATTATAACTTACGAACAGTTTCAGATAAGAACTTTCTTCTAAGAGGGCCATTTTGAAAAGTCAATTGAACCCCCTTTCATGCATCCATATCTATATCTCATAAATCACTAACCACTTCTAAAGAATACAAGAACATAACAGCAGTGAAAATTATAAACATTCAACATTTGCAAGTTGCTACAGAACTTAAGTGGTAAAGACAATCTTCCTTAAGTCATCAAATGAAACACAAGTTCCTCTAGAAACTATACGAAGTCACAGTCGAAGAACGATCCACTCCCAGTCCCCAATTTCAACTTTCAGATTTAAAGACAAACACTTCAAAATACACCTTCACTGGTTCAAACCCCCCAAACAGAAGAAAAAACCAACTCAGAATCCAGATGATAACTCCAAACATCTCTTCTGATTACAAAGAAATCAGAATAAACAATAGAAAAGTGCAGGAACGAACAATATCAGAAGCAGATAAATAGCATCAAAAAGAAGAGAGAAATAAGAAAGACAACTAACCTCATTGTCCCAAATTCCTCTAGAAATCAACTTCTGGCCTTCAAAAAGAAAACGCAAGTAAATAAAAATCAATCGTTAGCTGATTTCAGTCCGAAACCATTGAAAATAAAATTGAAGACTTGTAAGAAGAAAATCAAAGAGGAAGAGAGATACGAGAAGGAAATCGAAACCACTGAAAATAAAATCGAAGACTTGTAAAACTGAGATCAAGAGAAAGAGAGATACGAGAAGGAAATCGAACTTACGTTATGGAGAGCGGCTAAAGAGCTAAGGAAAACCCTAAGTTCAGTCGTGACTGGTCACTCGACCATTAACCCAAAAAAATACAAAAAGTCCGTTTTACAAGCATTTTAGCATTTTCTAAAGATAATTTTTTTAAAATAGTAGACTTCTTGATGTAATGTGATGTTATATTTAGTACATCTTCAATGCAAATGCGGATGAAGATAATGTTCATGTCACGAAAATATGAAGCTAAAAAATATATATTCCATGCAAATATTGACGACCAAATAAATATAAAAATAGACATTGTCAACGGACTATCTACTTTCAGATGGTCATGTTGACAGCCATGCAGCCTATACAATCAACTAGGAGAAAAACTTTTAAGGAAAATAAAAAGCCAATAAACTTTAATGGGTACTTTTAAGTATTTCATTTTTTAAATATTTTTAGGAGTGCATTTATTATGAGCAACAAACTTTTTTGGGTTTTTTAGACAAAATAAAATAATAAATTTGGGCCCAAATTGAAATTAGATTAAAATATAAAATCAATACCAAAAAATTTATCGAGACTGTTAGTGACTCAACCGGCACAACAAGCTGACGTGTAAACCATTTTGTTCACCCGCCACACTACTATTAAGCATCATCTTCAACGCATACATGATGATTCAAGCAACTTCAGTATATAGAACAAACATCCCACACAATAGAAGATTATAACTTAAATTTAGACATTAAAAGTTACATATACATTTATCAAAGTTGTTTTTGCAGACATAGCAAAGTCCCACGAATATATCAAAATGAACAGGATTGACATGTACAATAATCTACTCAACACACATATCTGACCCTACTTAATGAGCAAACTTTTCCCCTTCTCGCTCTTGACAGTCGGCGACTTTCAACTATGGAATCCCGTGGGAGTTTTGACAGGGGGGAATGTGACACAGTCCCGCACCTGAGTGATTCACAAGTGATCTTCCTTCACCGCTTGTGCATGCTTTTTGCTAGATCTACCAGAGCTACCTTACATTAAGTGAAGCTTAACACTACTACAACATTTTCGACTTTAAGTTACCAACAGACTGATGCATTGTTTAAGTTTTGCAACTACCAAATTTAGGTCATTAAAAGTTGAAGCTTCCTCCCCCTGGGGAGTTAGCTGTTCATGGTTTTAGCTATGATTAGAGGCAAAAAAGACTTCTACACAATTACCTCATTCTCGAATAATTTTGCACAGTGAGACATGGACAAAGAAGGTGTCCATGTCTCCAACAATGGAGAAGAGGAAGACGAGATCACTTCCATGGCAGAAAGTACAACAAAGGAGGCTTCAAATTAATAGAGAGTGATGACCCCAAAAATAATTACGGGGCTCAATGAGTAACAAACCTAACTTAACACTTAATGTAAGTATTCTAAAAACATATGAATGCATGCTCAAATGTTTGTAACTAATGTCCAATGCAACAACAATATGATAATGATTGCACATAAGTAAAACATATAAGTCTAATATCGAAATTTTCATGAGCCAAGTGACTCATAACTAGGAACTTATGTCTGTTGGCAATTGCTTACATCAAGTGTTACTACAGCAATGCATAAGCTCACCAAATCTCATTCACAGGCCTATACAGCATCTCAAAAGTATAGAAGAGACATAAAACCCAATAAATTATGCATCAAATAGTAAATACTAAAAATCCACAATGCGCATGTATAATCAATGTTAATAAAATGCACATGCTTAAGTCGATAAATTAAAGAAAGTGCTTATAGAAATATGTTATTTTTCTCTTTGTTGACCTTATGTTTCTCTGAGCTTTCAACACCCAGATCACATTAACTGTGTCAATTATACAAGTTTATACACCTTTGGCTCGTAATTATACTCTATAATATAGTTCTGATCAGTTGGTCCTTACGAGTCAAATATGTTTTTGTACGGTAAATGGCCTACTAACACCTTTTTAGGTTCAATTAATCTACTAGCTATACAATTATACACTTAGATTTCAATTTAGGCCTTGTGTATACTAGATTGGTTTTCAATGGTACAAATTATAAAGTTTACTAAGACTTCATCATATGCTCAATTAACTTTAAACATGTTGGAGAATCTCCTCAACTTCCCTCGTATCACTGAGATTTTTCTTCAATTTCTCTAAGTATTGAAAGTCTTTGACGAAGGTATCCCATTCCATATCTGTCCATGTCCAAAAAAGGTACCTAATCTAAGTCATAAATTTTTTAATTTTACCAAGACACATTCATTAATGGAAATGCTATCAAATTTTTCGGATTGTAACTAAAATAAGTAATTGGTTCAAATAATCCCCAAAAATTTTGTTTAGGATTTTTGGATGTTGTTTGCTAAGGTTCTAGAGTTCATATTCTAGATAAAACTACAAAGGACAGAGTGTGTCAACATGATCCTGCTTTTATTTCAATTACCCCCTTTTTTTAAACTCAGTTTGTACGAATTTTTAGGAAATTAAGTAATTGGTATCTCAGGGTTTCACACACGAAAATTTAGCCTCATAAGACAACTCTAACATAGGTTTTCCTATTTTTGATCTTAAGCCGAAATGATAGGTTTATGTCAAATTGTTCCCACATAACAACTTCATGAATCTATTGTAATAAATCCACTCATTCTTTGTTAGTGAAACTTTACCATTATATTCCTCATATCAAGGTCTATTAATGGTCCAATGCTCAAAATTTTTAGAATATCCTACCATGGGTTTCAAGCCTAGTTTTATATCTCATTTGAATAGGTTATGTTATCTAAATATGTCTTAACAATTCAACTAGGTATGTTCCTCCCACAATTTGAGTAATCAAACCAACATCAAATTTTTTCCTTCTGAGCTCACTTTTCTCATGATATATCCTAGTTTCAAGTCCTCAAAGCCTTGTTCATCATGGTTCACCCAATAAGAAGTTATAGGGTTGTAAAGTAGGGTCATTATCCTTGTTTTGTGCTTAGAAATTTGGCTAAGTGATTGACAGTTTCTAACACCATCACTTTTTTTAAACACTTAGTCATGGTTTGAGGATGCTTTCTTGCCATAACAGGTTTTTTTTGTAGACCCAATTACAACATTTGATTCACAAATTGTACCATTATTCATTCATATACACACAATCATACCACAAATATGTATCAAAACTCAAATTTTATCATAAAAATAAGTGTACCTTCACTATTGTGCTACCAAAATCGATGCCCAAACCATTTTCTTAGGGGTTGAGCTTCAAGTATGGCCTTCTTCTTGCTCTCTTCTTTCCAACTAGGCAAGTTTGTATGATTTGGCCAACTAATGAGGGAATTACAACCTTGAAAAAAATTGAAGAAAAATTTGTTTTTCTTGTTTGTTGTTGTAGGAATTTGGGATGAAGGACATGACCAAGGTGAAATGTGGTGTTTTATTCACCATATTGTATATGTCATGTGGCCATACTGTTGCCACTTCTCCTTCTCTTTTGTCCAACTTTTTTTTATTGTTATATATATAGATCATTTATTTATAAACCTTTTCTTTTTAAGAATTCATCAAGATTCCATTTGTGCATGTGTGTGTGTAAGACTGTAAAAGTCTTTTTAAAAAATGCAACAAAAACCCATAAAGTGAAAGATAAAAAAGATGAGCTAAAAAAATTTAATGTAGAATATAGTAAGATTAGTTAATTTAGCACCAAATAAATAAATAAATAAATATAATTAATTTCATAAAATAAAATAAAAATGACAAAAATTAAAAATTTTTAAAAGTAACCTTTTAAAATATAGATGTATTAATTTTTTAAAAATAAATATATTTATTTATTATTTTTAATATTTAAATTTAAAATCTTATTTTCAAAAAAGAAAAAAAATTTAAAAAAATTGCTACATTAAAAATGGGAGCAATTCACACTTTCATTAAATACTACTTTTGGCTTTAATGTCCATTAAGTACAATTATGTACTACCTAAAATACATATCCCCTCCACATTGATGTTCTTATATGTTTTTCTAAATGTTCATCGACATTTGTATTGAAAATGTTTTTAATACATTGACGCTTGCTTGGTTTGGTGGTTTGCTTACCATTCAGCTTAAGCAAGATTCGAGGTTCGAATCCTCGTGAACGCAGTAAACTTTGTTGGGAGACTTAACCCCCCCAAATGGAGAACAAATCATTGGGTCGAGCTATGGTTTAGTTCCAAGGATGTGCGTAAGCTGGTTTGAGGATACACCGTGGGGAACCCAAAAAAAATGCTTTTAATACAATAAGAGGTGCAACTTTACAACTTTTTTTTTTTTGTTTTGAGAGATGTATTAAGATTAAGATTAAGGAGACACCAATGAGTTTAGTGAAGGCTTATTCATATCTAACCATTAGCCATTATTGATAACAAAAGTTTTATTATTATTTTTAGATTACAAAAGTATTAAATTGACAATTACTTCCATTTTCTTGATATAAATATTCATTTATTTAATGATTGTGAATGTTAAAATTATAATAAAAAATATATATAATTGCAATAGGATTTTAAAACAAGTATAAAAGAATAGAGGGCGGCTTTAAAAGGCCAAAATTTGAGTCATTGGCTTTCGTGTCACAACAATTTCTTTTTTGGCACCCCAAACTAAGCCAATTATGTAAAACTAGTTGACATACGTGATTGAAATCATATTTTATTGGTGTGAGCATAATATTTTTGTTGAATAAGATAATTTCATAAAAATTACTTGGAGATATGTTTATATTTAAAAGATAAATTGAGTTAGAGGGTTTAATGAAAATTAAGTTATAATCATAGTCAAATGATATACAACATAAGACTAAGATAAATGAGGTGGTTGGATTGTATAAATTTACCAATTTGCCCTATAAAATATTTAATTTCTTTCAAAGAACAAAAGAGATGGTAAGAACGGAAACATGTAAAAATCGCCTCTTGATAAAAAAAAATAAAAGAAAATCTATTATATTAATATAGATTATTATTCATTTTAATTATTATAGATATTTTTAAAATTAAGGCCTGCATTGATAAATTAAGAAAAAGTAACAATAATGAAATGAGACACCATGGAAGGAATGTAAGTAAGCTCTCGCTCTATGTTTTTTATTTTAATCTTATTTAATTTTTGAAAAATAAATTTTGGCGTAGATATGCACAAGGGACCAATGGCTCGCTATGGGGCCCTCCATGAGGTTTGTTGTACTATATCTAGTTTTTAGGTGATGATCACGTGAACTCGATGATATAACATTACTAGTGGAGGGTTATTTGTGCCTTTATGTGCATTTTTTATGTTGGTTTAGGCTTGAAAATATTCTTTAGTATTGATTTTAACTACATAATTTAACCATCTTAATTTTGATATATTAAAGATTAAGAATCATCTTGGTCCCATTAAATATATGCTTGTAGGCACTTAAATTTTTAGTTAAATATGACAAAAAAAAATCTTAAAAAAAAAAAGATTTTTTAAACAATTCCCCACCTAAATGAAAATTGGGTCATTTTGCATTTTTATTCTTTATGATTCTCCACATAAATGAGTTTTTATGTATGTTTTTGAAAGCATAATTTTAGTGTAGGCCGTTGAGTAAAAACTTGTGAAAATAAGTTGCATCAAAATAGATAGATTATGGCTTTGAACCTTTACTAGTGTAACACTGTCGTATTTGCTGGCTAATCAATGAATATGATGTCTTGAATGGTTCAACCATTTGCACAAACCAGGATAATGATCTACACATATCTCAATTATGACAAATTTGGTATACACAGTTGTGTTCATTATGGATTCAAACAACTCTTAGATTTATAAGTGCTTTAGAGAATGCAAGTCTTAATATTCTAATAGATTGGTCACCTTCACACTCACATAGATGATTTCCTATTAAGAGTATAACTGTAAACAATACCTTATATAATAACTATAATATAAAATCTTAAAAGCAAATGCTTAACCTTACTATTTTGTAGGCAACTCTAATACATTATAAGAATGGGTTAGAATAAAATTCTTTAGTGTTATACTAAATTTCATAATTTAATTATCATTTTTGAACCTAGTTCTTGAAATCTTCAATCTCCTAGGTTGGGTATCCACAAAAAAAAGTCTATAATCTCATTCTCCTCAATTAATACTTTATTTGATCTCTAGGTAAGCCTTTAGTTAGTGAATCAAAAAGATTGTCCTTTGACTTTATACAATCAATAAAGATTATATAAAGTCACACTAACAATAGGCGTCCATTTCCTTTTGAAGGAACACTACAATTGTTGTTACTGGATTCATTTCATTTGTTTTTGACATATTTCCTCTACTGTATGTAAACCTATAGTCTACCCTTAAAGTACACTATGTCTTCCATAGCCTATATTTTGCTTATTGAAAAAACTATGGTAGGATCTCCTAGATCAATGGAGACATCATAGAAAATCTTTCCTAGTGTCATTAAGCTCCAAAAGCTTGATTGATATTGCAGTTCCCTCTTGTTTCCAAGGTTTTATTTGCACATGTTAGACAGAGTTGTTTGGGAAAACTTGGGTGATCTTATGAATGCATTTCTCTCCATAGGTGTTCCCAACTGCAAGGCCTAGCGCATGGATAACTAAAGTTGTAATGACTTGAATAAAATAAGATTTGCATTAGAAAATGGTGTGTAGTTTAGAGCAAAGAAAACTTTGTGTAAATCATGATGAAATTTGAAAATTAAGAACACATAGGAAAAAAAAAACACTAGGGAGCATGTAATATTTATTGATAAGAGAAAAAAGGATAAAAAAGGAAGAAAAAAATATTTGAGTCCTAGAAAAACTAAAACGTAAAAACATATTTATTTTATAATTGTAAATCCCAAAAATGGTTAGGAAGAAATTTTATTGCAAATTCCTCATTAAAAATAACAAGGAAGTTCTTTCTACTACAACAATTATAGTTATAGTAGTGACAATAGCAAAGGAGGGGGGAAAAGGAGGGAAAATGCTTTCCAAAAAACTTTCAACAATCACTTTCATCAATGTTTTTAGAATAATACTTTATATTTATAACACATGGTAGTTTAGACAATTGCATGTAAGGCTATACAAATAAAATCCTAACATCTCAAACCTCTAAACTTTCTCTTTTTGAGAAGTTATTTCGTTGTGTTCTAGAATATTCTTCTTTATGAATTTTTTGATGTGTTTGTTTTGTTCTAAGCCCTCACATTGGTCGAAATAAGTTATCTTCATACTCAACTCTTTGCATTTTTCTTGGTTATGGTAACAGACAAAAAGGTTGTTGTTATTTTGATCCTATTGCCCAAAAATTACATGTTTCTCGTCATGTTTTATTTCTTGAACACATTTCTTTCTTTTAACTCTCCCCTACTTCTCATCATGTCACCACATTTGATCTTATTTGCATAGATCTATTTTCTTATGGTCATATTGGATTGCCTTTTCTTATCACAACTTCTTCGAGATTTCTACCACTCTATCTTGCAGAGATATTGTACTACATTTAAGTGCAAATGTACCATTTTCTGAGATTTTAGACTCTTCACCTTCAACCGCTCCTGGTGCCTCCCCTTTCCCTACACCATCTCAAGCATTCGATGAGATTTTGATCTTCTTGTCTCTCGCTATCCATATGGCACCTCCTTTAGGAGCTGTTCATAATCCTCAAGATGTTTGCAAACTTAAGAAAGCATTATATGGTCCCAAACAAGCCCCTTGAGCTTTGTTTGAAAAGTTTTCTTCAATAGTTGCCTCTTTTCACTTTACATCGAGCGATTAAGATTCTTCTTTGTTTGTGTGCTCTGCATCCGTAAGGCAAATTCTTCTCCTTTTTTTTAAGTTGTTAATATTATTATCACTAGTGAAAATTTAGTTGGGATTGGTGAACTAAAATTGACATTGATTCACCACTTTGAGATGAAGAACTTAAGGTCTCTTCGCTACTTGTCAAGCATTGAGGTTGACTATTACCCTAAAAGTTATCTTCTTTCTCAATCTAAATATATCGATGATATCATCCTACATGCCTATATGTCAAATACTAGGACTGTTGATACTCCCATTGACCAGAATGTTCGATATACTTCCATAGATGGTACTCCTACTACCACTCATTGAAATGTTGTTCTTTGAATTCTTTGGTATCTTCAAGATACTTTATATCAAAGCTTGTTACTTCCCTCTTTATCTTCTTTTAAGCTTTGTGCCTATTCAGATGCTACTGATTGCAAATTAGTTATTAGCTTTTGTATATTCTTGGGAGATTATCTTATTTCTTGGAAGAGCAAAAAAAAATCTGTTATTTCTTGATCTTTTATTGAAACTAAATATTGTGCTATGACATACATTACTACAAAGATCATATGGTTATGTTGATTGCTTCTAAAGATGGGCATTTCAATTACTTCCCTACTCCTATATATTATAATAATTAGAGTGTTATTCAAATTGCTCACCCCTTAAGTTTTAAGGCTAGGCTAAGGCATCAGTTTGCTCTATTTCTATTCTAAGAGTTTAAAACGAAGGCCCTTCTCTGCTAAGTCATCCTAAGATAAGGAAGAGTTCGATCTCATCTTCTCTGCTCTCCATTCTCTTTGCTTGACTAAGAAATCCTCGTAAGACATTATAGACAGTTATTCCATATACACATTTGCCCATGAAACTTCTCAATTCGATCTAACGGGCACGTCCATCATGGAAGAAGACAATGTTACAAATACACTAATATGATACTGGTTGAACAATTTAATAAGATTGGCCTATGCTTTTAAGTTTTTAAATAAAAGAAATTAAAATATTTAAGAGTGTTTGGTGGCTAAGGGCTTGTTTAATAACTCTATTTCTTAAATATTATTACTTATTTATTAAGGGCTTGTTTGGTAACTCTACTTCTTAAATATTTAGTATTTATTTGTTAAGACTTTTTGTAGTAGAACTAATTAAATAAGAGCTTATATTTTATAATGTGTTTGATAATAATAATATAAAAAGCTCTTATTTAAAAATAGAGTGTTTATTAAGGAAGCTTGACAAACTTTTATTTATTTTTTCTTATTGTATAAGTAATTCAAGTCAT
>JAJIYU010014015.1:0-13481 GCA_030144865.1 Tinospora cordifolia
TCATTTATATTTATGTTCTCAAGTGGACTTCTATGTTCTGGTCACAGGTTGAAGTGAAAGTCACTGCCTTTTGGTGGGCATAAAAGTGATAATATGATTTTAGAATGAGCAGTGAACAGGAGGCTTGTTATTTCCAGTGACATATGGGGCATAAACCAATAGAATTACTAGAGTTAAAGTTTCATCCAGAGGGCATGGGACGAACATGAAACTACTTACCGCCCGCTATGGTGAGGCTGGAGATTAATCAGCCGTTTCCCAATAAGCTCTCCAACTTCAGTGTTTCCATGGATTCTGCAGCCTCCAAGTAGTGCTCCATAAGCACTGGAATTAGGCTCCATGGGCATGGCTTCAATAAGCTCTATAGCCTCCTCTAACTGACCAGCTCGAGAAAGGAGATCAATAACACAGCCATAATGCTCGACCTTTGGTTCAATCCCATAGACACTTCTCATAGAAGCTAGCAATCTCTGACCATCTTCTACCATTCCTGCATGACTGCACGCACTAAGCATGGCCACAAATGTAATATCATTAGGCCAAACACCAGCTTCTTGCATCTCCTTAAAGAGTTGGTGAGCTTCCTTTGCAAGCCCATGCATGGCATTCCCGGCTATAATGGTGTTCCATGTAAGAACGTCTTTGGTTTCGATAGATTTGAAGACTCGGGTTGCATTTGAAATGCTTCCACATTTAGCATACATGTCTACCAGTGCAGTTCCCACTGTGGTGGTGATTGCGATGTTATGGTCATTTATATACTCATGTAGGGAAGACCCTTGATCCAAAGCACCTAAATGAGAACAACAAGACAATAAGCTCACCACAGTTGCCTCAGTTGGCTTTATATTCAATCTGTTCATCTCATCAAAGAGAGCCAAAGCCTCTTTAGATTTTCCACACTGTGCATAACATGCTAACATTGCATTCCATGACACCACATCTCGTCTAGGCATTTTGCGAAAAATCCTACCAGCTTCCTCAAAGTCCCCACACTTCACATAACCCGTCAACATTGAATTCCAAGAAACCACACTTCTCTCAGGGATTTCATCAAACAGCTTCTTTGCTTCTTCAATTTTCCCGAGTATTGCGTACCCATTTATCATGGTGTTCCAAGAAATCACATCTCTGCAAACCATTTGATCAAACACTGATTTTGCAAGTTCCATTTCTCCATATTTTACGTACCCATCAATCATTGAATTCCAGGAGACTGTATCTTCATCAGAACACTTGTCAAACAACAGTTCTGCAGCAGCCAGATTCTTCCCGTTAGTGTACATGTGAATTAAGGAACTTTGAATGTAAGCATCAGATTCTAAACCAGTTTTTAGAACTTGGGCATGCACAGAAATGCCATACCTGATCAAAGAGCTTTCGGTGCAGGCTTTGATCACAAACGGGTATGTGAAGTTATTGGGTGATAAGCCTCTTTGAAGCATGTTTTGGTACATAGAGACAGCTTCAAGTGGGGTTTTACTACAGGAGAGACCTCTGATGAGAGTGTTACAGTTGAAAATATCTGGGCGTTGAAGTTGATTAAACATGGTTTTGGCATATTCCAAGCTTCCATTAGATGAAACTGCAGAAAAAGAGATGAGCTTGGTTGTTGCAGAGGAGGATTCGTAAGGAGATAAATCGTCTTGTTTGATGATTATTAAGGCATGGATTTGTTTGAGTTCTCTCATGTTCTTACATGAATCCAAGAGTGAGAGAAGTGAATTTGCGGGGGAAAGCCTTCTCGCTGCCAAAGCTTGAGTTCTAGTGCTCATCGACCAAGGCGTTGGCCGTTCGCAGTCACTAGAACTGGAAATTAAATACAGTGAAGCAAAAGCTTAGATGCTGTCCTATACGTTTAATTCGAAAGGTCTTTTAGATTGTTAGCTTAAAACAAGCTGGTCACGTTTTTCATTTCAGCTAGAAGGTTGCAAATGAGTTCACATGGATAGTGAAGCTTGCAAGTGATATTTATTCACTCTCAAATAGCTCTGGCGACTGATATGAGTGTGTTGTGGAAGAGATTTGCTATGAGCCAAAAATAGGTTGTAGTCAAATTTAATTTTTATTGTTTAAAAAATTTATCATACTCAGACTTTTAGATTAGTTTCATCTTAAGATATCAAATAGTTGAAAACTAATAAATAAATAAAAATATTGGATTATTTCTTTTTAATTGACTCATTTAAAAATATCCAAAACTTAAATAGTTTAAAAATTATAAAATTTTGAATACAACAAATAAAAATTTCTTTAAAAGCTCTCAAAATCCATTAAACAGTCATTTAATATTCAGTTTAAAAATAATATAAAACTAATACAGCATATTTCCAAAATAATATTTTTATGTGTGTCAAAGAGAATGGGCCTTTGTGATATTGAAATTCAAAATAAGTTTTATAATAAAATTTAATAATCTTTTTTTAGAATTATTTTTTTTAATTTAGGGAGCAATCAAGAACTTATCTACAACTGATGTTTAATGTACCTACTAATTGCTTTTGTGAGGATGAGACTACGATGAAAAAGAAATTGATCCTCTTTGTTGGTGGAGTTGGCCAAGAGGCTCATATTTTGTTTTACAGTCTCATTCTCGGTCTGCAATCTAATGAAAATGTCAAAATTTTGTTGTGTGAAGCCTCTTTTATTAAATACATTGTCTACTGTTAGATTACAGAGTCATTAAAATAGTTAGTTAACAATCTATAAAATAATCTGTAACAAGGAAATAAAAAGATATTACAATAAGAAAAACGACACAAGGAGATGTTCACGCAGTTTAGCTTAACAGTCTACGTCTGCGGGGTCTCACCTAATTCAAGAATTCACTATAGTGGGCACTTCGACCCACAAGAGTATACTTCAAACACTGGACTCTTGACCAACCTTTGTCAAGAAGATAACAGTTAATCTCTATAGATTTCTTTCAGCCACCACCATTAGTCATAACTGTGTGTGTTGAACAACAAAGTAGAGAATATTGCAGCTTTTTTAATCACTCAATAACAAGATAAGGAAAAAAATAAAATATAGCTTTCAACTCTCAATACAATGAATCCAACATGTATAAATGATGTTTTTTTTTGTAGCTCTGAGTGATGGTTGAAAGCTTCAGACGACTTTGTATATATAGACTTTAAAACAAAGCAAATCTTTGATAAACAAAAATTTTTGGGTTCATTGTCTAATCCATTGTGACACGCACTATTAAGACAGACGGACCTGCAGATTCCCATAAATCTTCTTCTTTCCAAAACACAACAGGAACGTCCTGTAATCTTCCTTGTTCTCTTAATGTGAGCAGATTGAAAACTTTACTGAATGGAATGAATAATTACTTATCTTCTAAAATCAAATCCCCATGATTTTAACATTCTTTCCTTGAGGAGCACTTGCAGATTTTCAATAAAAATATTTTAGGAAATGATTTTATTCTGATCACATAATATTGAATTAAACATTGATTGCATAAATTTGCCAAAAGAAATATTTCATAGAAACCGTATCCAATAGTTATTAAAGAATTTGCATTATTTCCATTTTCACAGAACTAGATTCTAATAACAACAACTAACATAATTTAGTTTCTAAACATAGCCAACATGTAGTATTCCATAGTAGGATGTAATATTTTATTTTTTAAAATTAATAGTAGCAGAATTTTCATAACTAATATTCAGAAAAAATTTTGAGCAAGAAGATTTTATAACAAATTGATATTCATTTCAAAATTGTTAAAGGAAAGATTTTGAAATCATCCTAAAAAAACAACTGTTGCAAATTTTAGCAAAGATCAATTTTTGGGTTTTAAAATACATTCTATTTTAAAAAGAGATTTTGATCAAAGCAAATTGAGAGAACAAACCCAGAATCAGAAACATTCTAGAAGACAAAATCAAAACTAATGAAAATGCAAATTTTCTGATTCCAAAAGCTACAAGATTCAAAATTGCATTGTTTTATAGCAATATTCTAATTTTTAAAATTAACTATTAGCAGCATTAACAACATTCTAAAAAACTAAAATCAGCAATATTTGTATTTCTATTAACTGTTCTAAAAGGTTAATAATATTTCTAGATTTTAAAAAAAAATTTAGATTAAGATATTTAGTTTTCTAAGAACAATATTTCAATTTTTAAATCATAAAAAATTTTAAAATATTTTCAGAATACCTTAAGGACTAACAATATCAATTAATCGTATGTTTATTAACACGTTTCCTAACATCTACTGTTAAATACAGTTATATGCTATCTAGTCACAATTTGGAGTATTTTAATTTTTAACTTAAAAAATGAAAAAAATCGATTTTAAAATTTTATAGCAAACTACCGCTATGTTAAGCAAACAATATTTTAGTGGTAATTTCTAACTAAAACGAAGTTTTCCGTCCTCTCTTGAAACGAGAAGCAGTGGAGTGTGCCTTTTTGGGTGTAATTCACAGTTGAAAAAGATTTTCTTTACTGAAAAAATTGAAAAAGTTTTTTTCATTGTTTGAAAAATTAGTGCGTATAATTTTTTTAATCAAAATTTAATTAATTTTTACTTTAAATTACTTTAAATAATATTTTTAATAATTTAATTGTATTTTTAATATATATATATATATATATATATATATATATATTTTTTTTTTTTTAATAAAAATATTTTCTTAATAAAATTAAGTGCAACGCTACAAAAGTACTAGTAATAATTATCATCGTTATTTTGATGTTCCCGTAAACAAGGTTTACATATAAAAGACTTTTACGTTGCGAAATACATTTTGTTTGGTTTCGTGCGACTTCTACTAGACTTCAAGCATGGTCTGGGGGCTCTTTCCCGCCGAATCGCTCCCAGGTATCCTCTTTCACTTTTTCGATTCACTTGATTTTGTTTAAATTTCTGGTCCTAGAGACTTTTGATTCAACTACTTAGATCACTTCTTCCCCATATTTATCAAGTTTTCGACCTAAAAATTATTCGATTACGCCGATCGATTACTTTTTTTTTTTTTTTTGGCAATTTCTGCTTAATCGTCTTGCTTCTTTGAGCTAGATGATGTTACTAACTACGGTCTGCATGACATTTCTCTATATGTATTTCAGTCACCATTTGAATGAATGATGTTGCTCCTTTAATTCCATTTTCTTTTAAAGTATCTTAGCCTGTGTTCGTACTTTGGTCTACAATTTAAGAATGAATTTTAAAAAATGAAATATGAACTCATGCATAATTGATTTATAGTTTTCGAATTTTGTTTGGTATGGTTCACACAATCAAGTGAAGGCAACGCTCATGTAGGTCCCATTAATTACAAATCAAGTAAAAAGAAAACTGAAAAAACAGTTTCTAAAAAAGCAACCCGTTTCCTTAACTCTTTTCTGAAACCTTTTTATGAATCCCAATATACTAAGTAGGTTTTTTCATATCTTTTCATGTTTTTCATATCTTTTTCCCTTTTTTTTTTTTCAAATACAGAAAACTAGTTTCAAAAATGACACCAACATAGCCTTGTTTACTTAGAAAGTTTTCACGTATTGTCCCTTGTATAGTTGTTAAGGGAGCCAAAAAGAGAGTCCAATCTGATTTTCTCAACACCACCCAATTTTTTTAAATTAATATTGTATTTTGATGGTGATCTTTACTTTTGTCAATTGCATGAATTGATTTATTTTGCAGGTTCTTATTCTTGATTCTTGTATGCTATTGTATTGTTTTGATTGTTTGTTTCATTGATTAGGCTGGAGCCGTTCTTTACAAAAGAAATTACTTATGTCGTTTTGGCAAAAAGTCATGTTCTACTAGTATTCATTTGACTTCATTCTTGTTGCAGGTGAACATAAGTATTTTATCTTCTCAACAGGAACATATAAAGTGGGTCGGAAAGGTATTCACTGGATCTAGATCAGTTGTTGAATGTACTTTGCATTGCTTGCTTGTTGTTTTTTATATATAAATCACAAATGATAACCAGGATTGTA
Source organism: Tinospora cordifolia (assembly GCA_030144865.1). Taxonomy (NCBI): domain Eukaryota; kingdom Viridiplantae; phylum Streptophyta; class Magnoliopsida; order Ranunculales; family Menispermaceae; genus Tinospora; species Tinospora cordifolia. The sequence goes on from JAJIYU010014015.1 coordinate 5,970, forward strand.
TGAAGCAACATGACATCTATGCCTGTTTCAACATGTTGGACCTGTGAAGGCTGTTAACTGCATCCTGAGTTGTATATTTTAGTCAATGTTCTGGATTAATGTTCCATCAATGGGATCCTTCTATGTGGCTATATTAGTGTAATTTTGTCTAATCAATTTGGATAAAACCTATTCATTTTAATATAAAGCCATATCATTCACAATGTTATTCATGTTTTTCTTCTTTCCTCTTTGTTAATGTGGCTTCATATCCCAGTTGTATTATTATTTTTTGTATTTATTTATTTATTTTTCTAAATAACTCCGATCACATTGTCTCCCACATCCCACAAATTTTCCAATATCATGATTTATGATTCATCATCAACATGACCATGTTTCAGAAAGGCATAAAGTGTAGGCCTAATTAGTTTCATCTGTTTTTGTAGGATGTGATGTGATTATAAATACAGATAAAGGAGTATCCCGCATTCATGCAGAGTTGATTGTTAAGTCCATGACATCATCGGGTCCTGTACAGACGAGGTCTGCTGATTCTCTATCTTCTGTCCTTATCAGGGATTGCTCAAAGTATGGCACATTTATTAACAAGAAACTGCGATCAGAGGCAAAGGTTCATGAGCATCCAAATAAGGAGATATTCCTAAAAGATGGAGATCTTTTATCATTTGGAACCGGTAATGCAAACTACAGGTGATTGATAACAAATGATGTGTACATATCTTATAGAACATTTTGACCTTTATGATTATTGTTTAGCCTTGAAGTTACACAAGGTTGCTGTTAACGATTAATTGGCAAACCTATATTACTCATGCCTTAAGATGGGTGTAATGCTTTTCTGTTTAGTTGATTTCAAGTTATAGTGCATAAATAATTAATACGGGCCATTTGCCTCATCTATCTAGGTAGAATAGGTTCAAAAACTTTTTAACTTTTCTTATTCGAGTAAATAGCTTGTGCTTATTTCTGGATTACTTCTATTATACCTCTCATGTCTTAGATTAACTACAGTTTTATAATTAAATCTTTCTTTTTTTGGTACTAAATTCTTCATCTGCTTTGGCTGTATTTCAGGTTTTGTTTTGTCCCCCTTGTTTTTTTCACCTACTGCTCAAAACTCCAAAGCAATTTTTGGGTACAGGAGAAAATTTCTTCGATTGGTTAGTACAATCTATAATTTGTTAATAAAAATTTGCATTTGATGGTTGTATGGGAACATATAAAAAAAACAATAAATTCTTTGAGTCTGATTTGCTCTATGAGCATCATGCAGTGGATTTATGCATTTCCTCAGAAATCCACCTGAGTTGAGCCTCAATGTTATAAATTTAGGGTTACTATGGAACATGAAAATTGAAATATTCATAGAGGTAAGTTAAAAAATGCATCATTTTGTTTTTGTTTCTTCCAAATTTTTTTCTTATATCATCTTAAATTGGAAAGAAAATTGAATAATATTGGCCTACTCTTTGCAAAGTAATCAGTTCTTTAATTAATGCCTAAAACTAAAATAGATTTCTGCGATTTTGTACAGGTGCATCTGTCTCATGGAGTTGGAGTGAGGAGTGCACCCATATCCTTGTTGATGAATCCATGTCAGTGGATGAAGAGTTAATTGATGCCATTGTTGCTCGTAAACCTGTTATATTGACTGAATGGCTGAAGGTATTATGCCAATATTTTTATTCAATTCCCAATACTAATATTAAAAAATCAATGTAGTTAATAATATTTCATTGTAATATGCATATAAAAAAGTTCTGGTTGCATGATGGTTTTGAGTGGTTTATTTTTCTCATATTGTAGTCTATTTTAGCTTTCTTGACTACACTTGCAATCATTTTATTTTTAGGAACACTTCAATTATAAATATTAAGCAAAACATTATATGATAGGATTCAATGTGATAAATAATTAAAAGAAAAAGTTAGAATGGACAAGATAAAATTGTTGTTTCAATTCAATAATTTGTTGTTCTTTTATCGTGCAATTTCTAGTTTTTTCACCCATCTGTTATTTCAGTTGGCTGCAGAGAAAAGCATTTGTACTGAAATACCCAGTGGCTCTAGGCAAGTTTTCTATGATTTCTGTTGCCATTGTGCTTTTATGAGTATTTTCCAAATTCTTCTGCATTAGTTTAACCTTAATGTTTTCAAGGTAATAGTTGCCCTGTTTTTTTATTCAGCTATATTCCAACCTTGAAATTAGGAGATCTGCCAGTCAAAGTCGTGGGTGCCAATGATCGAGAGAAATGTTTGGCTGGATATACCTTTTTGTTGGGATCGTTGCACTTGGTATTCTTTTAACACCTTGGCCTAATAATAATGTGCTTTCTTGTTTGGTATTCACAAGCATTTGTAGGAATGTCTAGCAATTTCCATTTCTCCCAATATCTGGGGATTATTATTTGAAAAGGGCAGGCATATATCGAACTATGTGGAGACTTAAGTGCTTTTTAAAAATTCAATAAAAAGGTTTTCTAGTAAGTAATGTATTTCTTAAAATAAGGAAAAACAATTTTTTTCAAATTTTCAAGTGGTTTGATCTCAATTTCTGTTAAATGCAGTACAAGTTTCGTGATAGATTGCATCCTTTATTGGAAGTGGGGGGCGCCAAGGTTCTTTTTGTTGATGAATTTTGTTCAAACAGTCAAGTGAGTTTTACCTTTGAATCTTTGATTGCCTTCCTTCTCTCTGCCAGCTTTATGTGTGACAAATTTGTTGTGTTGTGTCTTTGGGTATAGTTGTTAGACTTATTTCAATAATTTTTCTGGCAGCAAGACACAGCATTTTTTTAATCTTTCTTTTGTGTTTATAATATTACCCCAAAAAAAAAACATTAATGTTCAAAAATTACAAAAACCTAGATCTTCATTAGGTGCCACATCAGTCCTTTATAGGTAATTGGTGGTGCTCATGGTACTTTTAATATATTACATCATATCCTTTGCTGTAATCAGAATTGAAATTTTCAAAATTTGGTAGGCAAAATTAATGGAATCCATGACTCTATGTATTGAACGTTCTCATTTTCTTGTATAGCATGTGCAATGAGGGAACTAGGAAGCAAGGATGTTGATCATCTGATTATTTGGCGGCTTCAGATTTTCTTGCATAGAGTTGGAACATTGTCAATTATTCCTCAGGCTGGAAATCTGAAGTACCATGGAGTCACCCATTTACAATCCGTGGAATCAGTAAATACTTAGTATATATAAAAACCTTTCCCAGTCAATTGATTATGACCCAAGAGACTGGGTTTTGATTATCGACTAGGCAGATTGGCTAGGTCAAAATGAAACAGAGGCCATTTTTATTTTCTTTTCCTTTTCTTTTTCGGTGTATGCTTATTGGTGAATAATTATTTGCAGGCAACTAGTGGCTGAGAACCCATTTGGGTATAGTGGGTGTCTCTTTGGCATTTGAAGAATGAAGGAGCTATAAGTTCTTTATATACGTGTAGACAAATAATATGGGCCTAAATTATAGTGAATATATCACTGGCAATATCTGATTACTGACTTTCAGAGATTAGATGATCTATTTTCATTTTTCGTTGAAGATTTTCTATTTTGGTTATTTGCTTGCTTTCCAAGGAGTTGGGTTAAGCCCCTTTTTTCCAGATGTCAGATGATGGAGGAAATAATAGCGTGGTGCTAGTTATTTCTGTGGGATCCGCAAACCATTTCAACCACTTTCAACAAATCAGATCACTGGCCAGAGTTGATGAATTGAAGTTGGTTTCTGCTGTTCTATGTGGTCATCTAGATCCAGCTGTTGTCGAGCCACCTTCCTGTGAGTGCTTGTGTTATTTAGTCATAAAACCAAAATACATGAAATTGTTCTTGGAAAAGATAAGTTCCTGTCATCTGTTGATCATCCACTCAAAAGGGAACCTCTTATATTCCTTGCAAGCTTGGAATGATGAACAATGAACAATTTAAGATCTTTATCATGTGACGGCTGTTAACCTAAAAATGCCTATGAGACACTTTATCCTTGGTTAATTTTGGATGTCATGGCCTTGATTAAATTGATAATTGTAGTTTATTCTTTGATTGTCAAAATCTCAAACAGGAATTTTTTTTTTCTTCTCTAAACCCTAAATATTCATTTCTTGAGTAATAATCTATGCATGTATAACATTATCCATGTGCTGTAACTTATCATTTTCATGTTCTACCTTGCAGTACTTGTTTCATCTTCATGCTCCACTGATGAGACCATTGTAGCAGATTCTGATGTGGAAAATGATACAGCAGCAACTGATCGCGCTGCTGCAACTCCCCGATATGAAGAACCCATAAAACATGAAGATAAAGACGAGGTATCTGTAGATGGCCTGAATACTTTGGCAGAAAATACCGAAATTCTGAATAACAAGGCTGAGGAAAGTGGTACCATCCAAAGAATAAAAAAGACTGAGGAGTTGGATGCATCTGAGAACAAATGTTCAGATATAATATACAGCCAAGACTTGATTGTTAGAAATGCTGAAAGAATAGCACCTTTTCACTCCCAAGGACTGAAAAAAGTGGTAAATTTTAAATGCTTCAGGAAGGTAATCTCATATATCATCATGTTTTATCTTCAGTCATGCCATTTTAGCACCAAATAACTTAAATATTATGTTTTTGTTTTTAGTTTTTCTTTTTTAAGTGAATACAGAGTCTTCTTCCTTGTGATATTTCTGTAATTTGTCTTCAATCTGACACAATATCTAGTTTACTATGGTTCTGACAGTTTCCTCTGTTAAATGGACTTGTAGAGGGAGATTCAGTCGGGCAACAGCTTCAAAGATCTGATTCCATTTTCGAGGCATCCCTACAGGCATGAGACAGTCTCATTCATTGATTTTGAAGTATAGCTATGTGTAATTCTGTTAAGTATTTTGAAGTATGCTCATGTACTTGATATGCTTTTCCACTTCTAGAGAATCTGATTTTCGGAGTGAAGAAGTCGCAGAGGGTCTAAAAGAGGAAAAGAAACGGAAACAAATGGAAGCTATTGCAGACGACTTGTTCAACAATGAGAAAGTATGACAACTTTTTATTATCGATTTAACCTCCATTCTGCGATTATAGGTTTTGTTCCTGAGCTGTTTTCCTTGTCTTATAATTTACAGGCAAAGCGTCGTGGGGGAGGAGGAGGTCCATCGATTTGCGAACTATTTACTCGTGCTCGATGAAAGTCGGTCAGTTAACCACAGAAGATGTAAAATTTTTGGTCTTTTTTCACTAAGCATATCGATCCTTTTTTTTTCCTAGTTATTGTCATCTCCGTAGCCTCTTTCATTTATATAATTTTCAAGATTTTTTAATGATATTATATTTTTTAGTATTTATTTTGTTGAGTTCTTGGCATATGATATATATATATATATATTTGTAATGTTATCATTTTCAAAGATTTGAAATATGTAAACTTGTAATAAGTTCAACTTACTTGAATCTTTATCATTAATTAATTTATTTTTTAATGGTCTTTAGGCATTGCCCAACTCTTCTTATTTTGATCCTCTATTTGAACTGATGTAAATTATTGGTAATAACATAATTTATTTAATTACGTAATACTTTAACTGATTAAATTAGTCAATTTAATGTCAAGTGATATCGGGGCTCATTTTTGTGATTGTTTTAAGTTATTGTTTAGATGTGCATATTCATTGTGGTCTAACATGAACTCACAATCTTATGTGAGACATGTCTTGTACTAGTTATTTATGAATATTAAATATGTATTAAACCACTATATATACATGAAGGCAAAATATGACTCTTTTTCTATAATTCCGTTGCTTATTTAAACGATATTAAACCACTATATACAAAATAAGTTTGCTAAATAATCTCAGAAAGTTTATTTTTATTAACTATAAATTTTTTTAAATGATTGAAGTAAAGAGTAGCTAAGTAGACCTTTATTTAGAGGTTACTTGTTACTCATTGACTATCATAATACTCTACCATAAATCTCACCTCAACCAAAATTTGAAATACGTTTAAACTACCCTCCTCCTCTAATGAACTTATCACACTCCAAAAACTCTCAAAAATCCCAAAAACTTTGTATCCACATCTTCGGTCTTCCCAGTCTACTTTTTCTCCGTCTTTTCTTTGTCTTGCTCATTCTGTGAGACCCTTAAAAAGGGAAATAAGATTTCGTGAATTGCGAAAACTTGATTCTTTCGTCTTTTTAAAAAATCTTATATGTATCTTTTAGATTATAATTCTAAAACTATCAGCAAACAAATTATACAAAAATATTAAAAGAATAAAAAAGAAAAAGAAAAGTAGATATGGTGGGACTGGGATACCTAGTTAAGATTTTTTCTAAATGAAGGTTACTATAGTAACTTTGAGTAAGGTATTTTAAGGCTTAACCTTAAAACAAAAAAGGTGTATTAAGCTGCTCATAGGCCATACCCAATAAATAGGGTGCATCTAACTATTCTCCTAGAGTATTACATATCATTTGAATAGTATTATATATATATATATATGTATGTATCAACTAAATTTGGTGGTAAAACCAAACATCGGTGAGCTGGTGCTTGGACCTCGAGGGTTCATTGGCCGTTCCTTAACATTAAGATCTGAGGTTATATTTCTAGTTTTTTATGATTGTTACTAGAAGTGTAAACAGTTAGGAAGCCCTCCAGGGTAGCTCCTCCTTCCCAACAGACAAACACACACGAAGAGAGAGAGAGAAAAAAAAAAAGAAAAAGAAAAAAGATGATGGCTATTACAAGAAGAGATGTGGAGCATGGTTCAATAACTAACATGTGGACTGTGGCATCGGAAAGTCCAGAAATAGGGGATCATCCCAACTGAAAAAAGGGTCAAAAAAGAGGAGACCAGGTCAGCACAAGTTTAATTGTGTGTAGGAGAAGCACCCAAGTCAAGGACCAAACTCATATTAGCAAAAGTTGGTTAGATTTCAAAGGAAGGTCTTAAATAGATTTGTAATCCACAAAAAAAAGTCTAAAAAAATATAATTATAAAAGAATGTAAAAGCATTTCAATCCAAGGCTTGCTTAAGAGAGGTTCGTCCTAGGAATATTATCTCTAATAGTCTCTGAAGACGAGCCAAGGCTTTTTAGGTTTATTGCAGAATGGCTGGAGGAAGCTTCGTCTCACCAGAAGGGAAAGATTATGGAGGAAAAGTCACAATGTTTGTATTGATGACTTGTGTAGTTGCTGCCACCGGGGGTCTTATTTTTGGTTATGACCTTGGAGTATCAGGTAATGCTATTTGTGCTTGTCGATAAAATCTCTATAATACAAAATTATCTTCAAATTACATAACCCTTTAGAGTCATAAATGAGTTATGAGATCATAGCCTAATTTGATATGCTTCTTGAGGAAATCTTTAACCCTTTACATCAAAATAATATAACTTTTACACTATTTTTATGTTAAACCAATATTAAAAATTAATTTCTTCTTCAACTCATTTACACATTCTTTTAACACTATTTATGTCTTTTATATTTGTTTTATTTAT
>JAJIYU010014016.1:0-13497 GCA_030144865.1 Tinospora cordifolia
CTAATAAATACAATATTAAATAATTAGAAAGGAAAAAATATTAGTAAGTCCATAAAATAGAATGATTTGTGCAATAAAACCAAGTTTTCATCAATTAGAAAGTGTCTAATTGGCAAAATTCGGATAATAACATTATTAGAAAGCAAATTGGTAATTAGAAATTGCATCCAATGGTCCAAAACAAGTCTGCACAATCCAACGAATGAAATCGAAGCCCAAAACAGCGCCCAGGAGCATCAAATCACTGAAATCCAATGGCCCAGAAACGATCAGCCTGATTTAACGGTTCGGATGCACTCCTTTGATCACGAATGACACTGGACTTGAGGTTCATCGTGCGGCCTGGATCGGTATTCAAGATCTGATGCTGCACTTGAGGTCCATCTAACGGTGAAGATCAAAGCCGTTTTTTAATCGCGATCCAGTGCTGTGCTCGAGGTTGATCAACAGTCCACAGCGAATTCGTTAATCTCGATTGCGATTCAAAACTGCACTCGAGGCTGATCAACGGACCACAACAATTTCGTTGATCGTGAACGTCTGTGCTGCAATCGAGGGCTGTCTGACGGACGATATTTGAGGTGCCTAATCTGTGCTACGATCAAGGAAATCCGACGAACCATAGCAAATCTGAAAATTTTGATCGTGATCTGATGCTGCAATCGAGGATCATCAAAGGCCTGTATTTGTTCTTTGATTAAATCGAAAATAATGTAAAAAATCTAAAAAAAATCCAAAAAAATTCTGAAAATTGTGTTTCTAAAATTTCCAATGCACTTGCTATTTTTCTATACTTGGGGGGCATAAAATTTTGAATAATTGGCAAGTTTCTTACAAGAAGAATACCAAAAACTTACCATTCTACACTATTTTGAACTCTATATAAAGGACCCTAATGCTCACATTGTGTTTATCCCAAATCAAGAGCATACTAGTCCTTCTTGACTCTCTCTAGCCTTCTTCTTGGCAATCCCCTCAGTTCTTGAGTGATCTTGAACTGTTCTTGAGTGTTCTTGAGAGTTCTTAAGTGTTTGGAAGCTTTGAAGTAACAGAACTTTGTCGGATTTCAGAAGTATGCATGTGACACTCGGCTCCCGGAGTTCGTCTCTGTTTCTGTTGCAACGATCCGTCACTGGGGCCACGAGCAGAGATGGCGGGCGCCCGTTCGTTGGCTCTATGGGAGACGCCAGGTCACCCGTTCGTTCGTCGAGAGCCGGGGGCCACGTGGTTCGATTTCCTTCCTCATTCAATCTCAAGCTTCATACCTTTCTATTAAATAGGCTATGATGTGAAAATTTAAAACATACAATGGCCGTCAAAATAATGGTTTCTTTTAGTAAACGTGAAATTCATTAAAAATAGATGCAGCGGAATTCAATTCGTTCATAAATCCATAGTGATTTCACATTTGACCAAATGAAACACTTTACAGCGGAATAACATTTCAAATCCATTTTTAAAACATGGTGTGAAGATAAAACAAGACCCAATGGGCCTAAGTTCCAAAATATTTGACTTACATGTGAAATAGTTCAAAATAAAAGAAGGCACATGCCCAGTTCAATTTACACAGTAAAAAATTATTTACAACAAAATGGTACAACGATAAACTCAAATAAAACTGAACAGAGACTGCAACAACCTCCCAGCGAGGTCACTACCCAAAAAGACAGCCTGTGTGCTGACCTACTCCTGCAGTGTTAATGATCACCTGTAATGGAAAAATGGGGTGAGCTCGAGAGCCCAGTGGATCATCCCTATACATCGCTAGCATTATACAAACCAGAATATAAAACATGCAATCGCTTTCATTACATTAGGCGTTTCACACAATTTCTTATTTTGTTATTATCTAAGACCGAAAGAGTCCATAACCCTCAGTATCCCCTGTGTGGTCCGGGAGTGAATCCGGGGGTAACGCCCGAGGGCCGGTTACCTTCGGGACCACGATCCAAGGATGAAAGTCTGCAGTGACTCTTCGTCCGAAGACACAATCAGCTGTCATAGTCAGCTCAGGTAGGGACACCCACGATGACACCCTAAGGCCGGTCACCGTGCCAGTACGTGGATTCAGTAATCTTAATTAAGTGTTCTTTAGTCATACATGTCATTCCAAGTCATATGTGATCATTTAAAGTATATCAAAATAGACGCGTTCAGCTATTCATATAAATCATCGCATTGAAAGTCTCTATCTAGCATGTTATGGCACAAACAACCATGCATTCAAGACATACACCAAGGCAACCCAATCAAAGTCAATCAAACAAGTCCTAGCATGCTCCTAAACAAATCTTAATCTAACAAACATCATGTTAAGCATTTAAAATTTGGATAAGGCTAGGGAGTAAGAAAATCACACTCACATTAGTACTCTTCAACCCTGCACTTTGCTCCTCGCCGTGCACGCCTTAGGTTATCAATCTATAGGTTTTTTAACAATCAAAATGTGTGAGTCTAAGGCATACATGGCATAACCAAAACCCTAAGGTTTGTGTTCTTGGCACATGTGTTTCAAATGCACCCAAAATCAGTACAAAACAAAGGGAAACTAGTGCATGTCGCATCGCTGGGTTGGCGACATGTGCTTAGCCCTCAATGCTTGGTCATTTAGTTTAAAACACACATCAACTCAATGAAAGCGGTTTACACTTGAAGAAAATGGTTTAGAAAGCTAAGAAAGCAAGATTTCAAGAAGGTTTCAAGATTTACCTTAGCACAAAACCCTTTCCAAGCTTGTCTCAACTCGAATCCACCCTTGTTGGTGTTGCTCTTGGCGGATCTGAGCTTGAAGACGGTAGAGAATGGTTTGAAGGAGCTCAAACCACCCTTAGAACCCAATAGAACACTTAAAAAATGAAGCAGATAAGTTAGGTGAGAGCTAGAGGAAGAAATAAGTGATTTGTAGCAGAAAAATTTAGATCTAGGGTTTTTTGCGGACGTTCGTTTATATAGAAATCGACGAATGACCGCGGTCACTGTAGCATGACCGTGGTCACTATGCAATGACCGCGGTCACTGTGTGCTTGCCGTGGTGGACAGACCAGTGTGCTCTGTTCCTTTTTGGGTTTTTCACGTGATGGTCGCGGTCACCCAGATACGGACCGCGGTCACTAGTATGCACTTCCCTGATCGTTTCTGGGTTTTTATCGCGATGACCGTGGTCACTGTATGACCAACCGCGGTCACCAAACTGATGTGTTTTCCTTTTTTTTCTAGGTTTCTCATGCAATGACCGCGGTCACCAGAATGAGATTTCTGGTGTTTAGTGTCTTTCTTCACCATTTCTCGCGCTTCTCAGATTGGTTTCACTCTTACACTTATTTATACTTATAGTACATGGTTTTCGGACATTTTGGCCATTTTTATTCTTTTACTAAGTTTGTTGTTCCACTTTCGCCATTTACTAGCGACGTGGACGTCTCATAGACTTTCAGGGTATTACAGTGCAGAAGAAATTTAATTAAGGTGGAAGTGATTTCTAACTTTTACTTCTTTATTTTAGTTTGAATAAATCTTGTATGTGTGATGATGTTTTGAAGTTGAATGATTAAATATACATGCTTTATTTATGTGATGTGCCATGAATATACATGTTATGCATGTTTAGAAATCAAGAATAATGATGCATGATATGCTTGAATTGTGCCATAAATAAATATTTGATGGTTCATGTTATGTATATGTTGCATCGATTGTTTAATCCGATATTGTGTGTTTTATCACTAAGAAAAGATTAAATAATGATTCAATCCATGTATCGGCACGATGATAGACTGCATAGTGTCATCGTGTGTGTTCCACCCCTGATTCGGCTTGCCGGTTTACCTTTGATGATTTTGAACTGGGTTTCCAAGAATGATCCCACTTCATAGATATTGGGTTTGAGTTTCCAAGAGTGATTCTCTCTCCCAACGATGTGAAACACAGAGATTAAACTCTTTCGGTCTGAATGTCAACCATAAACAAGAAATTTGTTTGAATCGCCTAATGTACAAAAGTTTTTGATATGCTTGGTTTGTTTGAATTGAAATAATGATTTAAATGTTTGGAAAGATCCACTGGGCTATGTGTTCACCCTTCCTTCTAATTTTCAGGTAATCGATTTACATGAAGACCATGAATATTAGTTATGTTCTTTTTATTTAAAAAGTTTTTAAGTTCTATGTAAGGGCATGTTGCCCAAGTTTTGAATCTTCTGCTATAATAGTTTTCTTCAAGATCAAATTATGTACTCAATTTTATTTAATTAATTGACTTTATGAATTTTAGTTATTTTTTATACTATTGCCTTATTAAATTCTTAAATTTAAGTTATGTACTGTTAAATACAATCAAGGCATGAACTAATTGAAATAGAAAGTGATGCAAGTTGTGTACTTGTAAATGTAACATCGGCCCGACCCGCCGTTTGGTTTAGTCTACTGTCAAGAGAATGGTGGTCATGTCCAATGCTTAAAGATATGGGGATTGAAGTGTTACAATATTTAAGCCAAATCCTGGTTTTTAAGGATGACTCAAGACCCACCGTACATGACTGTCCCATGCCAGTAGAATACAGTGCATGCAAGTTCTTGCAAAAAGTCCATTCATTGCCCATTACAATTTTGCAAGTGTCTCGCTCCCTAAGGCTGATGCAAGACCCACCACGCCCGACCGTCCCATACCAGTAGAATATAGTGCGTACAAGTTCTGCTTAAGAATCGATCACTTACCATACATAGTCCATCATTCCTCGAACTCAGTATTCTTCCATACCTCTAAATCTCTATGCATCCCATACTACATAGAAATCAAAAAATACAGGATCCTCTAAATCGTGTCCTAACCAAAACAAGTGTGTGTAATCACATTATCAATCTCTATCTTATGTCTTAAAAACTTTTATTCAGATCCACTATGCCTCCCAGGCAACACCCGGTCTTTATCTAGACCTAATGTCTCAACACTTGACAACTTTCCTGTTCTATGTGATACCATCAGTCCCAAGTCTCGGACGATTCCAATATAGCGCATCACTAGTAGGGAGCAAAGCCTCCACCTACTGGGCTACTACTCATACTTTTGTCTACTTGCGACTGGTAACTCAAGCTCGTTGGTATCACCTAAGTCATTTCTAGACTTCTAGCCACCTAGTCATCTAGTCACTAGTAGGTGACCTCTACTCAATTTTTTTGTTCAATTTTTCAAAAAAATAAAAAATAGTAAAATTCCATTTCCAGTGAAAACCAAATCCGGTGACCTTTTCCAGTAAAAAGCCAAGTCCAGAATATTCCATCGAACTGAATTCTTTTCCTAGAGAGCTACTAACTAAGCTCTGACAAATCATGAGCCTAATGAACTACTGACTAAGCTCTGATACCACTCTGTGATACCTCGAGCCCTCGGACCAGAACTCAAGTCCTCTTGCACACGTTACGTTGGGCCCAGCGCATAGATAAATACTCCCTTCGGCTTAGATGCCGTGCGTGCGGGATGTTACACATTTTTGGGGGTCTAATCTGCTGAGAACCTGGGGTTGTCAACCTTTTCCTTTCAATCCATCTTATGCTTGACCATCCTTACCACCAGACTCAGTGGAGTAAAATAAAAAAAATCATTTCGTAACTCTGTTCAACTAACAGTAAATTATATCAAATTATGTCATTAGATTTTCACAGAAATATTCACAATAAATCAAGATACTGCAGCGGAATCAACTATCAAAATACACAGCCAATGTTATATAGTTCGGATATTTCAGAAAAATAAGCATTTCCTTTGTAGAAAATCTATAATTCTTCAAAAGCTTATAGAAAATCTATAGTTCGAAACAAATACAGTGTTTCAAAATTTATTTCACAAATATACAGTAAAATGGGCAACATGCCCCAATTTTCTTTATAAGTACAAAAATGGTAAAATAGTTTAAAATCAAAAGAAACTCAAAATCCTTTGATAACCTCTCAGTGAGACTACCCTATAACATCCACACGCCAGTCAGTCAGTGTACTTTGCCCCTGCGAGTACCTGTAAAAGAGAGTAGGGTGAGCTCCAGAGCCTAGTGGATCGTCCTTACACATTACTAGCATTATATAAACCAAAATTCAAAACATGCACACACTTTCATTACATTAATCGTTTCAAACATTCAATTGTTTTGTTGTACTCTAAGGCTGAAAGAACTATACTTCCAGTGTCCTTTGTGATACAAAATTGATTCTAGTCAGTAGCTTCTTGAGCTAAGATGTCATTCTCGACTCATTTGAGGAACCCTCAGCCTTAGCAGGAGGCTTCATTAAGAACACCAACAATGGGATCTGGAAGGAGTCATGCGGCAAGTATGGCCATGTCCACGAGTCATCAACAGATGCCACCATCACCCTGGTATGTGGAATTATTAAATCTTAATTTAATCTTCTTTAGTTCCAATAGATTTCATTCCATACCATATCATCATTCAATGTATCTAAATCATGCACCAAGTGATATAAATAACCAGACATTATGCTTCATATTCAATCAAATACTGGAAGTATATAACCAGACATTATGCTTCATGTTCAAGCAAATATTGAAAGCATACAACTAGACATTACGCTCAATCGTCAATCAAAGCATTCAAGAATTGTGCACATCCTAGCATGCATTTAATATTCTAAACTACACAAACATCATGATTTGAATTTTAAGTCTACATAATACTAGTGAGCATGAGAATCCCGCCTACCTGTATATGCCAGAAGACCCTTGTGCCTACTCGGGAAGATCAATGCTCAAAGTCCAAAATCTAAAAATATATATTTCATCATTTACTTAAAAGAGTTAAAAATTCAAATTTCCCTTTTTCTCATAACAACACGCAGAACTATATTCATTTTCTTTCAAATTAAAAATAGAACATATTTAGAACTAACTACTAATTCAAAGGATAAGTAGATTGATTTTTATTACCTATCCAAGGAATTGCACCTTCCAAAACCCCTCAAATAGGTGAAATTCATTTGGATCTATAAAAAACTGTAAATGAACAATTAAAACTTCTAGAATTCAATTCTAAATCCATAAACTCTTAGTTTAGAAGAAAGATTCGAGCTTATTTTGTTTAGGATCATTTTATGTGTCAAAAACTCTCAAATCTTTAGTTTTTGATACTGAATCTGTATAATTTTCTAAATGTATACACAGATCTTAAATTGAAATGAATACACAGATCTGGATCGTCTCTCTGAAGCTCTGGGATGATTTGGGAAAATCCTTGCGCGAAATGACAAAATTAGGGCTTGAAAATTTTTATATATCGCGTAATTATTGCGGTTGACACTTTAATGACTGCGATCATCCATGTGCCCTAATTTTTTTTCATGATTTTCCTTCGATGACCACAATCAACCATTCAGTGACTGCGATCACCAGTGTGGCATTTTGATTTTCAACATTTTTTCGAGTTTTCCCAAATATATGACATTCCAATTCATTTTATTTTCATAAAACATCATATAATAAGCATTTAAAACATGTTTTCAAACATTTTACATTGATTTCATAATTTTTTAAAAATTCAATTTTGATGGGAACGCACATGGAAAATTTGGGGCATTATATTAAGACTAAAAGGTTTTCTTCTTCGGCATTCCAACTTAGGCTTAGAGTATTCAATGTAACGCTCGAAGACCCATGGCACACTCAGAACCATATCTCGGAATTGATGTCTCACTCGATCATCAAACCAGGGAGTGAAGTCTCATTTAGACTTTCAGTCCCCTTTCAACCAGAGACTCGCTTAGGGCTAAGAATACCCACAGTAATGCTAGACTACTGCCACAGTATTTGCATAACTATGCCAGTACGTGGTTAGTTCTCTTTATCATCTTTGATTAATAATCATAAGTATATTCAATATAAATAAACAATGGATACAAATAGACAAGTTAACATACTCATATTTACATTAATCATTCTATTCATCACATGGCATGCATGGCATAGATTCTTAATTGTAAATTACTTTCATACAAAACATGGCATGCTATAAATCCTTAGCAACAAATAGACATTTATTCATAGGCATACACCTTAACATGCTTCTAAAACAATGTATAACAATAATTATACAAAATTATGTTTCATATTTTGACCAAAATAATACGAAAGAGTTCAGGTAGTCACTTCTACATCAATAATAGACTCTATTCAATCCTTGTGTTGTTATTCCAACTTGTTTCGAGTCTTTGACTATCAGTTTTCAGGATCTAGTTTTGAAAATATGATTTAATAACTGTTCATGAATAGTACCTATGTACAGTACCGTATGTATAAATAGTACCGTATCTATGAACAGTATATATATCTATGAACAGTGATTATAAACATTGCTTATAAATAGTAATAATGAACAATACCTTGTGAATAGTAATAATGAACAGTACCCTATGAACAGGGCTATACTTGTGAACAGTAGGCAACACATATGTAAATAATAGTACGTACTAAAATGAACATTTCTATATTATTTTTTGGCATTTGAATATCTCAAATCTTAAATAGAGATTTAGATAGAGTTATTATACCTGCTTTAATTTGCAGAGTCCTCCGGTTGCTCTAAAAGAAGTGCCCAGAAGTAGACCTTTACTATTGCTATGCAAAAACTCATGTTTTTCCCTTTCTACTACTGTATTTGTTGTCTAGAATAGCCAAAGAACGAGAGAAGAAAATAGAGTAAGCAAATAAATTATTTCTTTCTTGCTGGAATGAATTTTTAGAATGAACGGGGGTAGGGGGGTTTATATAGATTTTTTTTATGCAGAAACGACAAACATGAATAGTAGCGAACAATGTGCTACAGTACACCAAAAGTTATTTTGTCTCGAGTGAATAGTATGCTACAGTACCTACTGACAAAACAGTGCGCTACAGTGCCATATTTATGAACATAGCGCATCTATGAATAGTACTGTATTTATGAACAATACCATCGAAAAAACAATGCCGCCAACTATTGCTGCCGACAAAACAGTACCGCGGATTCGTCGCCAATAGAACAGTGCTGCCAATCCGTTGCCAATAGAACAGTGCGGCAAGTCTACCGCCAACAGAATAGTGTTGCCGATTTTTTTTTTAACTTGAATTTTTTGAGTATTACACTAATATATCAAGATGTAATCATCCAACGTAGCTGGTAATTCCTCAAGTTCTTTGGCTAATGTTTTAGATGTTGCAGCCATAGCTAAAACCTTGAATTTCAACTTACCAATCAAGCTGAATGGTTTAAATTATCCATACTAGAACCTGCCAACTAGATTTGCAATAAGAGCTCTTGGTCTTGATTATTTAATTACAAGACTAGTTAAATCTTTAGATCATTAGATAGCTAAAGAAACATAAGATTTAGGGACAGAACAACGCATAGATCAATTAGTGATGTGTTGGTTGTTCTCAACAATAGGTGAAAATGTTTGTAACGACTCGTATTTTTTGACATTAAGTCGACGGGTTTGACACGTACTTTTATGTATCAATGGATGAATTATAAATGGAAATACATGATTTGATGGTGTTTGAATCAATTAATGAGTGCTTTAAATATAATTAAATAAAATAAAATAAATAATGATAATAATTAATAGTTCATAATGGAAAATAATATATACGTGCAAAGTTAATAAAATAAAGAAATAGGAATAGTAATAATAATAATTATAAATAATGGGAGCTTAGTTAGGGAAAATAAAATAAAATGATTAAATGAATGGAATGGGTTTTATATCATGAAATGACTTAAGTAGATCATCCTATATATATTTATATACGTATAATAATATATAATAGACAAAGGGGCATATTTTTGGGAGAAAAAAATTAATTAATTACAAGAGGATATGGACGCGGGGTAGAGATAAAAATGGTGAAGGAGAGTTATTGTAACACCCCAACCCCCGTATCTTTAAGCATTGGACATGACCACCATTCTCTTGACAGTAAACTAAACCAAACAGCGGGTCAAGCCGGTGTTACATTTACAAGTACACAACTTGCTTCACTTTCTATTTCAATTATTTCATGCCTTAACTTTATTTGATAGTTTATAATTTAAATTTAAGAATTTGATAATGCAATAATATAAGAAATGACTGAAATTTATAAACTCAATTAAATAAAATTGAGTACATAATTTGATCTTGAAGAAAAACTATTACAGTGGAAGATTCAAAACTTGGGCAACATGCCCTTATATAGAAATTAGAAACTTTTTAAATAAAAAGTACCTAACTAATATTCATGGTCTTCATGTAAATCAATTACCTGAAAAATAGAAGGAAGGGTGAGCACATAGCCCAGTGGATCTTTCTAAACATTTAAATCATTATTTCAATTCAAACAAACCAAGCATATCAAAAACTTTTGTACATTAGGCGATTCAAACAAATTTCTTGTTTATGGTTGACATTGGGACCGAACGAGTTTAATCTATGTGTTCCACATCGTTGGGAGAGAGAATCACTTTTGAAAACTCAAACCCAATATCTATGAAGTGGGATCATTCTTGGAAACCCAGTTCAAAATCATCAAAGGTAAGCCGGCAAGCTAGATCGGGGGTGGAACACAAACGATGATACTATGCAGTTTATCATCGCGCCGGTACATGGATTAAATCATTATTTAATTTTTTCTCAGTGATAAAACACACAATATCAGATTAAACCATCAATATAACATGTAAATAACATGAATCCTTAAATATTTATCCATGGCACATCAAATAAATAGAGCATGCATATTTAAAACATATATTCAATCATTCAACTTCAAAACATCATCACACATGCAAAGCATATTCAAATTAAAATAAAGAAGTAAAAGTTAGAAATCACTTCTACCTTAAATAAATCTCTTCTGCACACTTCTGAAATCCAGCAGAGTTCCGCTACTCCAAAGCTTCTAAACACTCAAGAACACTCAAGAATAGTTCAAGATTACTCAAGAACTGAGGGTATTGCCAAGAAGAAGGCCAAAGAGAGTCAAAAGGGACTAGTATGCTCTTGATTTGTGATGAAAACAATGAGAGCACTATGGTCCTTTATATAGAGTTTAAAATGGCATAGAATGGTAAGTTTTTGGTATTCTCCTTGTAGGAAACTTGCTAATTATTCAAATTTCCATGCCCCCCAAGTATCAAAAAATAGCAAGTGTGTTTGAAAAATTTCGAAACACAAATTTTTTTGATTTTTAGGAATATTTTTTGGATTTTTTTGGAATTTTTTTTGTTATTTTCTCGGTTTTAATCGGAGCATGAATCTAGGCCGTTGATGATCCTTGATTGCAGCACTCAGATCACTGTCACGATTAACGAATTCACCGTAGGTCGTCAGATCATCCTCGAATGCATCAACGGTTCATGCAGCACACAATTCACGATCGATTGAGCGCCTCAGATCTAGACCATTGGATGATCCTCGATTGCAGTGTGCGGATCTCATTCGTGATCAACAAAACTCTTCTAGATCGTCCGATCTTCCTCGATCGCTATACGTTCGCGATCAACGAATGTGCTTTTGATCTAGATCGTCTAATGAGCTTCAAGCGCAGCACCAGATGATCATCAAAACATGAGCACCGATCCTGGCCGCACGATTAACCTCAAGCGCAGTGTTCGGATTTCTGTTCGTGATCAACAAAACGAATCCAGACCGTTAGATCAAGCGGACTGATTCTGGGTTGTTGGATTTCGGTTATTCGGTGCTCCTGAGCGCTGGTTTGGTTTTGATCTTATTCGTTGGATTGGCCAGATTAATTTTGGACCGTTGGATGCAGTTTCTAATTACCAAAATCACTTTCTAAGGTTGCTATTATTCGAAATTTGCTAATTATATGCTTTCTAATTGATGAAAACATGGTCTATTTCACATTTCCTTTTATTTTAATGACTTGCTAATATTTTTTTTCTATTTCTTTAATATTGTATTTATCATAGATTTTTTTCTATTTCTTTAATATATTTAATGCCAACAATTTAATAATCTAAATTTTTCATTTCTTCATTTTCTTATATTTTTATCTATATTTATTTTTATATTTAGAGAGGCAAAAATAATTATATATGTATATAATTCACTCTTCTTACTTTATATTTAATAATTAATTCCATAATTGTTCCATTATTTGTATAATTATAAAATAAACCTTATACAATTAATATTTGATAATTCCGCTAACCTTATATCATTAGTTAGATCATCCTGATACTAAGATTTCATTTGCCTCCAAATATCTTAGAATTTTTCTCAGTAAGTCTTATTTATTGTTTTTCATTTAAGTTATTTGACAAAATTATGAGGTATTATAGTTATCTTAACATTTATTGTAGTGGGATCCACCTCAATCCTGCCCCGCAAGCAACTATAAATAGTAGCCTTCCTCTATTCATTTCTTACACACATTTGGTCATCCAAGAAGGAAAAGAGGAACCAAGAAGAAAAGAAGTAAAAAGAAGAAAGAAAAAAAGAAGAAAAGGAAAGAAAAGTTGCATACTTTCGAGAATCTGACACTTTAATTAACTAATTATCACCTCTTTTTAATTTAGAATTATTATGAAAGTTATGAAATTCAATTTTTTTAGTAAAATTTTCACAAAATGTGTTAGTTTATTATGTGACTCAAAATTAGGGTGTATTTTTTCTAGGAGTAAAAATACACAATATATATATCATTGTGTTTAGATCAACGATTAGTGCAATACCTTGAAAACTCTGTACTTGATGAAATGAAATCCAATATCTATTTAGTGAAATTTGGGTGCAAAATGAAATTGGGCTCATTTCAGGGATATATTTGGCAGGTTTCCAAAAGTCTCATTTGATAATCCTTGGAGACCCAAAACAACCTGAAACGAAGTAGGGTAACATGAACCAACTAATTGGATAACATATCCAAAAATTAGAACAATTGGTCAAGATTTAAATTTTCAGGGGGTCCAAATTACAACATATTCAAACACCCTTCAGGGGGTCCAAATTAGAAAGAATTGACATTTAAGGTACTTCAGGAAATTGAAATACCTTAAAACAAAATGAGATGACATGAACTAACCAAGTAAACAACATATCCAAAAATTAGGACAATTGGTCAAGATTTGAATTTTCATTTCACAGTGCCTTTAATGGGTTCTAAATAAGGAAAGCAAATGAAAACCAATTTAGCTAAACCATATATTGAAATTCTTAATTTTTTTATGTGATTCTAAAACTATAGTATAATTCTTTGTGAATAATAAGATATTAATTTTTGTTAAATTTTTGTGGACCCATAAATAGTGACAATGTTAGCTTGACATAAGCACACACCCCTAAAGCATATGTAAGTCATATGGGTGGAATACTATGATCATGTGCACCCACACCTACCCAACTCCATGAGACGTTTCCTAGTGTTTAGAAACCATGAAAAATGATCTCATGCACACCTAAACAATTATCATGTACACTATGCTCTACACACAAAAAATGTCCCATAGGAAAGTTT
>JAJIYU010014017.1:0-13478 GCA_030144865.1 Tinospora cordifolia
GTAGCGCATTCACTCTAAACGCACTTTTCTCCCCCAACAAATCGTATGTCTTAGATTGACTAGAAATGTCAAAATAATTTAGACTACTAAATAAATACATAAATATAAATAAATATTATATATCTTAAAATTTATTTATTTATTTATTTATGTAATAATTATAACATCATATTATAAAATACCATTTATGACAAATTAGTGTGATTGTTGAAACAATAATTACAAAATAATTTGAATTATGTCTGTTATAATTTATAAAAAATAATTCTAAAAATAATAGTACTATTTGTTATAACTTAGATTAAATAATTATTAGTAAATTAATAATAAATTAATAAATTTATCCTTATTTTAAAAATTAAAATATTATTATTACGATCAAAATACATAATTATAACTAGAATAAGAGAAGTTGTCAAAAATTGATCTACAATTGATTATTTAAAAGTAATTATTTAAATAATTAAATCGCAAAAGCTATTTTAATAAACATCAAAATATGGCACGTAAATAATTAAAGAAGTTACACTACATTTTTGAATCTATAACAACTAACCCAATGACAAAAACCTAGGTGACCAACTGCAAATTATATTAATCAATGGAGTCTTATCTAATAATATGCTCAAATGGGCTTTGCAGTATCGCATACTTAGTTGAATGTAATCTACTATTTAATGCAATTTCATTTCACCTGAGAACTCCATTACACTCATTGCTTATTTAAGAAACATAAGGTTGTGTTTGATTATTAAATTAAAAACTTGAATATAACTCAAGATGTAAATACTTAAAAAACGTCTTTCGTGTTATGAAATAAAAAAAAATTATTTGAAGATCAAGAAACTACTAAAATACAAACTTGAGAAAATAGAAAATAGAGAAAGTTTTTCATTCTCTTGATGATAGGTTAAATTTCAACCTTGGTACTAACTTTACAATGTAAGCATCCCTTTATATAGTTTTTAAGAATGAGGATTACATAAATCATAATTACAATATTTAAATTTGAACATAATGAGATTTAGGGGTTACAAAATTCTAAATACAAAGGGGTTACAAAGTATTAAATGGTTATGGTTACAAAGGTATTCGAGATAATTATTTATAACACTCCCCCTTTGAATACATTTTATATGAGAATATGTCTCATTAAAATCTTACTGAATAAAATCCAATGGAACAAAAATCTAGAAGAAAAAATAGTACATATTCTTTTAGAGTTTTATACTATTGTTATGACTGTCTCATTAAAAACCTTACAAGAAAAAACCCAATGGGACAAAGCATTGGCTAAGGGAAAAAAGTACAATACACTAATCAATAACTCTTCTTTATTCTTCTCCTTATGAAGACATGTGTAAACTTTCTTTTGTTGTTGTACTTGAAATATCTTGAGCCATCACATCAAAATCTTATACTTGGCATAACTTTTTACGAACAAGTCTTCAAGATTTTCACTCAATCTTATTTGTTGAATATCTATTCCATTATTATTCTGAAGCTCAAATGTAAAGAAGAATTTTAGTAAAATATATTTCGTTCTGTCACTTGCGATAAATTCTTCTTGTAATCGTACAATACATGTTGCATTTTCTTCATATGATGTTGTTAGACGAGCTTCCACAGTATCCTTGAATATGTTGGATCATAGATCTCTGCTATAAACATCATGACTTATTTCATATATTGTCAGAATCTCATCGTAACTTGTGTCATAGATTGTCATTTGAAAAATCTGCTTCACAGATCATCATGACATTGTAATATCAATATAAATGAAAATAGATCATCTTTGTAACCTTATTCTATGAGTATCCGATAAGAATTCAATATCTGTATTCTAGCCAACTTTGGTGTTGCTTTGCTTTTCTTGAAATATGGAATCATATTATTTGTTTCTCGAATATAGCAAAATATATGTTTAATGTCATTCTAATATCTTCGAGTTGGTGGAAGCAATATCTTGCAAATAACTTGGTAGAAAAAATAATATCTAATTCCGTGCAATTTGTTAAGAGCATAAGCATATCAATGGTAATAAGATTTGGTACTTTAGGACTAATAATTTTTTCATCATCAAGATAAAGTAGTTTTTGTCAACTTCAAATAACTTAATCACTGTTTGAAAACTTAATGCTTTGTCCATCTAAAACTTTTTAAATAAACTTTTAGTGATAGACAATAACTCAACTTGAAAAAATTTTAATCTGTAGGCTGAAATAGAATCTTGTTTTTCTAAGATCTTTCATATCAAATTGCTTCAAATTTGATATCTTTTTATTTTTTTCACTAGTTCTCATATGGTCATAAAATTCAAGTAGTAAATAATACGGATATGCACAATAAACATCAATTAATAAATATAATTATAACATAAACATATAAATATGATCACCAATAGCAATTAACAGGATTATAAGACATGCACATAAATAATCAAGTAATATATGTGATAATGTTAAATATTCAAAAATTTATATTTTGAAACATTTGTTTGAAGCATGCATTTTAAATCCTTCAGGAATTTTAATCATTTTAGAATTTTTTATATATATCATCATTCATAGATCTAATTTCTTTGAAAATTTTCATAAAATATTCATTTGCATCAAACACATCATACACTAACGAGTGTAAAAATATTTCTCATTCGTTAATGAGTTTAAATTGTTCATTTTTAACGTTGACGTTATTTTACAATTTATAGTGTGGGATCCTCATTTTATATAATATCAGTTGACACTTTAAATATCATAAATATCACAAGCAATATTCATTTTCATTCAATATTTCACACATATATTGAATTTATGATATTTTTCATATACGAGACATACTTGTGTTATTTTATTAGACATTTATATCAAATTTCTTCTATTTAGAGAATGTTAATTTTTCAATATATATATATATATATATATATTTATTTATTTTTTTTTTTCAAGAGATATTTATGCCTCAGAATACTTACATCCCCAATTTATTCAATTTTATAGAATATTTCTCAATCCATGAGACATATAAGCAAAATATTATTTTATTCATTTTTAAAAATATTTTTGCATATGTGTCATTTGACTTGATCGGTCAAATTGTCAATCATACTTCAGGTGTGTCAAATTTTCACAAATAATTTGTGTATCAGTTAACTGATTATATATTTGCACATGATTGATCTTGTAAACTACTGATTGGTTTTCAACTTATCCTCTAAGATGTATGTTCACATCGTCGATTGATCTTGTGAACTACAATTAGTTTTCAACTTTTTCTTTGAAACCCATTTTCACATAGCATCAAATTGCATTAACAATTTTATATGTCATTATCTTAAAATTGGGTTTCTTTCTCATAATGACAAGAAAATTGTTTCATTGAATCATAACATAATAAAAACATTATATTGAGGTTCCAAATAAAATTGGTCAATCATGCCAAAATATAAATATATTTGTGTCAAATAACTTTTTGCACATAATCACAATATATTTCAATCGACCTCATATTTCAGTATAATAAATCAAGAGGAAAACCAATTATTTTTCAAAAACATTCATTTACTAATCTTTAAGTTGCTCTTCAAGAGCAGTTATTTGTCAATATACAAATTGCTCTTCGAGAGCAATTTTAACAAAATATAAGGCATTACTTTGTCACTACAAATATGCCACATTCGTAAATATAGTAGTTACTCTTTAAGAGTTATTAATAATTCTCTCAATTTCAGCATATTTTTTATGAAGACATTGATCAATCATATGGTGATACTACAAGTATCCAACCAATATCAATTTATTCAATACATAATGCAAACACTTTATAATATATAATTTTATGTGTTGTAATAAAAACATTATCTCACTTCAGAAAATAGTAACAGTTATAACTATAGTATCGGGATTTATAACCGTAATTATAGTTTATAAAATAATTTCATTTATAGCATATGCATATAAAATATATCAAAGTGTGATTTTTCATCATTATTTTTTTTATTATATCAATATTTGAAGGCTTCTTCATGAACACATTAAACGTCAAATAATATTTTTAATTAATATTATTTTATGACATTTTAATATTTAAATATTACATAATTCATTATATAATCAAAATAAGTTTCAAGTTTAATTGATCATGTAATGTAACAACTTCATATGCAGATTTAATTATGATGAATTTTTTAATAATGTTTGTCATAAAATATATTTATAAAATTGATTTGAAGCAATCGATAAACATTGAATAAAAAATATTAAATAATAAAATAAAATGTATGTATTCAAAGATAATATTAACTTATAATCAATTTTTTTCACTTTGAAATTTGGTAAAATAAAAAAATTTTAGATGCACTATTACCATTAGATCATCTCTTAATTAGTTTCAGGTTAATTTATAAATTTATAATTATATATGTAGGTCGATAAGCAAAACTCAATCTAGTTATATACAGAGTATTATAATTTTGACATTTTAAGATATTTCAATAGCTTCTGGCTAGTTATGATAATTTTATAATTTTATTTTCAATGGCTTTGTACTAGAAAATTTTACTGACAAAACCTCTTTTAATTGCCAATAACCAAGACTTTATTTCTCAATAGTTTTAAGCAATAAAATATTTATTTCGTTATTTAACTTTAGGCTATGAATTTTCCTTTTTAAGTTTTGTTATTTTAATATATCAAATCAAATATCATAATATATTTTGTATCTAATTGATACTGCAACTTCATGTGCAATCATCCATAATATTTTTGTATTTAAATATATATAAATAATAAGATTTTGACGAGATCTTTTTTCATTTTATTTTCTTTATATTTTGAAGCTATATATATTTCAATCGTAAAATTTTCTTTTATTTATATGAATCAAAATTTATTAAAAAGAAAATTCAATCAGCATACATGATTGAAATAATTTTAAATATTTTACGAGCCTTAGAGCCTAAAGGCCTTCAAGGCTGTAGTCTTTGATTCAAATATATAAAAAATAATAATTTCAATCATATACATAATTTTCTCATATAACTTGAGATATAAACAAAATATTATATCAAGCTAAATAAACTCAATAAAAATAAACAATAAAAATTTTAATTTTAATTTAGATAAAAATATTATATTAGATTTATTTTTTAATTTATAAAAATATTCTCATTTATTTTACAATCTCTTTATGCCTTATATTATAATATTAATTATTTGAAAACAATGACCACTATATCATGAAAATTTTTTTTAGAAAAATTATTCTTATTTTAATCACTGTAATATTTTTTTTAATATTATAGCAATTATATTCACTTTCATGTTAATAATTATTAACAAATCAACATTCACTTTAAGGAATGTGTAATACAATTTGGACGAGAATATTTTTTTTTATCAAGATAATTTTTATTTTGCTCATACATCAAAATTTACAGTTTAACACTTATATTTATAAGAATCATTCTTCTTTAATAATATTAATAAGATAGATGTATACTTACTATATTTCATAATATTAAATATCTATACATTTAACATCCATATATAATTTACAAATGAACACATATATATAATTGTAATAAAATTATAATAAGAAATGATATATGAATGTTAATAACACCAATAATAATATTTTATTTTCAAACGTTCACATCTTGATTTTTATTTCCAAAATATACTATTTGTATGAGTTAGTAGGACAACCTTTAAGAAAGTGTGGTGAGACAAAGTCTTTTTAAATAATCGACCTACTAGAATGAGATAACTCATCTCCCTTTCAATGTTTAACTTTACTCAGGACAAGATTTACTTAATATCAACTCTAACTTATAGTATTGTTTATATTATAGAAATCAATAATAAAACATAAGTAATTAATTATAAATCAAATCAATATTTATTTGCCACATTTTGACTTTTAATTTTTGATATAAAAGATCGTACAATACGCAACTACAAATCATATTTTCTTGGTCAATGATATCATATATAATTTATACTAAATTATATATATATATATATATACAAAATATATCAATCATTCAAATAATAATATAAAAATTAATCTCACAAATTAAAAACATACTCTCAAACTTTCACCTTTGAAGTTCTTGTTTTTTTATCTTCAATATATTTTCATCAAGAACGTGATCGTGCTGATAATGTGTTATAAAATAAAAGAAAATTACTATAAGATCAAGAAACTACTAGAAGACAAACTTGAGAAAATAGAAAATGGAGAGAGTTTTTCATTCTCTTAATAATAAATTGAATTTCAACCTTGGTACTAACTTTACAATGTAAGTACCCCTTTATATAGTTTTTAGGAATGTGGGGTTATATAAATTATAATTACAATATTTAAATTAGACATAATGAGACTTAGGGGTAATAAAATTTTAAATACAAAGAGGTTACAAAGTACTAAATAGTTGTAGTTACAAAGACATTCAAGATAATTATTTATAACATTTCTATTGATTATGAAAATAGCTTAAAACAACAATTCTAGTATAGCCCAGTTGCTAGAACTTGCAATGGCAATAATGCTACAAACATGGGTGTTTTCACTGTATTGAGATTTTGCTTAAGACGAATTTTAAATTAATAGAGACTCCAACATCAAGAGAATTATAAGAAATTAAGGTTGTGTTTCGTTTGTGAGATAATCAAAATTTTTTGGAGAAAATGTTGATTTTTTTTTTTAAATCTTATTTTCTCATGTTTGGTTGATGAAAATGGTGAGAAAAAAATTAAATTTTTTTTTTAGCCAAACAATTTTTCTCACTAAAATTTTTTCAGCTTAAAGGGTAAAAAAAAATAAAATTCTCTCATGAAAAATTTGTTTGTACATCAATTTAAAAAATAACTATCTACAACTAACTTTTATTAAATTTTCTCGTGTCCAACTAAACAATTATAAGAAAATTTTTTCAACAACATTTTCTCAAAAATTTTTTCTTAAAAATATAATATTTTCTCAAGAAAAAATTTCTTAGCAACCAAACATAAAGAAAACTTTTTTTGAGAAAATTTAAGAAAATTTGCTCGAGAAAATATTGTTGAGAAAATTTTTCCATGTTTGTTTGATTGGACATGAGAAAATTTAATAAAAGTTAGTTATAGGTAGTTATTTTTTAAATTGATGTACAAAATTTTTTTATTATAAAATTTTATTTTCTCACCTTTTAAGTGGATAAAATTTTGATAAGAAAAGTTGTTGCGCTGAAAAAATATTGAAAATATTTTAAATATTTTATCACCATTTTTATCAACCAAACATGAAAAAATTCTAATTTTTTCGAAAACTAAAGACAACCTAAAATAGTGATACAGTGAAACTCAAAGCATATAAGTAGCACATCATTGTTGACATACACACAAAAATAATGGTTGAGATTTTTGATTTGCAATTGATGAGCCAATAAAAAATACAAGAAAATAAATCATATTTGTTGTAATATAAGTTTTATACCTCATGATATCATTCTTTGCTTCAATAATGACTTGTTTTGTATGTTTTGTGTTTATACGTTTTGCAATTTCAACTATCATTCAAAACAATATCTCTACCGATCGATGAACATGGGCATTTCTGCAAAAGAAGGAAGGTGAGTGGAGGAGCTAGTAAGTCAAGTAACATGGTTCACCTTTGATGAGAAGCCATGAGGTATAAATCCTACAAACTCACAATAAAAGAGGTATCCTAACTCTAACAAAGCTAAAATTATGTTTAGTTGATCTACTTGAATCCTTAGATACAATAAGAAAGGGCTATGAATAAGTGTCACAAGGTTAATCAACCATTCATTTACACAAATCAACAAATATTATGAGAGTAAGGTATTCTCCTTAATGGATAGGTAATTTCAAAATAAAAATTCTAAAGATATGTCCTAAAAAAATGGAAAAACACACACTGAATAAGACTTAATGCAAAATAATAATTCAGTGAAAAATGGAAAGGCTTACACTAAACAAAACTTAATACAAACTAATATCTCCTAAGAATATAAAAAGACAAATGAAATAACATATAATATAAAACTGCAAAACTTTAACTTCCAAAAAAATGAGGTTAATTTCACTAATAATTGCTAAACTTTATGAGTTGTAGCACAATAATAAAAAGAAATTTTGACGTTGTAAAAAAATTTATATTCTTTTAAATATATGATAATATTCATTTTAACATTAAATTTATTTTCTTATAATTAGACATTATCATATTTTAAGTCTCATTATTTAGTAATTAATTATAAAATATATTTAACTTATTTTTATATAAATTCATATATTTTCAAAGAAGTTAATATATTAATATCAAATAACATGCATTATATAAATCAATTATAATTAATTTCTCATTACGCAATATTATTTTAATTGTAGGAATGTAGTTTTAATAATAAATTAATAACAATTGAGCATGTGAGCTTATGAGCTTCAAGATCATCAAACTTGCTAATACATCACCCTATTAGATTCATGACACATGGCGCTATTTCATTCATCCATCATTAAAGTAAAGATCTTACAAATTTCAATAAGCATCAATGGTTAAGATGAAAATTAGAAGAATCTCAAGACACATAAAGACATCTTCATCACCTAACATTACTCGTTATGGATCCAAAAAAAAAAAAAATCTAATGGACGAGTTTAAATTTATGGGAAGACTAAAGTTGGTCTTTCTAAGAACCCACATGCCAAGACACATGAAGACATCACCATTCTCTTTTATTTGCGTTGGTCACCTTTCCCCGTGCTCTTTACATTTGAATTTCTCAAGAGGGCTAAGTAGACCATGGACCACTTGTACCATTCATCCACCTCACTTTTGGACCATTTCTTATTGGCCCATCGTCTCCTTAGAATATTTATATAAAACCCTTCAAATATACACTTGAGAGGCATCCCATTTTTCATTTTCCCCTTGATCACGTTAGAGCTCTCCCTACTTCTCATTTTTTCTTGTAACAACCTGTAATTATTATGACACATAAATTAATTTAAATAAAGATAAATATGTATAAATACAAGTATTTGTATGGGTTACTCGTATACATACGTGTTGATTACACATAGGTATTAATAATATAAGTTACGTGTATATATTAGTTAAATTAAATCATTTACAAAATGTAATTTATAAAGAGGATTAAAATAAAGAAATTAATTAATTAATTAAATTTGGGTGATGTAATAATAGTAATAATCGGAATAATAATAATAATAATAATATTATTATTATTAATGGATAAATACCTAAAGTTTTATAACCTTTGGATGGGGTTGTGATAGTGTTAAATCCCAATAAAACCTTGATTGAAACCCATAGGAGTGTAGAGAATGAAAATACGTACCCATCAACACCAAATTCATAAATTTTAGATATCAATTGAAATTTTGGTGAGCGATTGACCCATAGGGTTATTTATTGAAAATGAAAATTTTAATAAAAATATAATTAAAAAGCTTATTTTGATATTTTCTGTTATAGAATTATTTTATGAGCAAAAAAGTAATATTATATATTATTAAGCATATTCGAGCTAATGCGCACCAATAAGTAGAGTTAAACGAATACCTTGGGTCAAATAGAAGTAGTAAATACGTGAAAAATAATTTATATAATAAATTCAAATGAGTTGAATTTGATTTGATGCATGTAAAATAATTTGTGATGGCAGGATTTGATTGGTGTTGTGGAACTAAACTGTTATTAGATATTAGAAACTGATTGGATAGTAATTGTGAGTAATCTTTACTTGTGATATTATATCTGACATTGGTATTAACCTAAACTGTTGTTTTTATTAAATAGAATGATGTATATTGCATTGCATACGTATTTGAATTCCATGAAATGATTTTGATGCATTATAGCATGTCAATGACGTACCTAAGTAGGTTATTGACATGACAGCATTTCTATTGGTCATAGTCTCTGGGAACAGACTCACAGGATTGACCGTTGTGGTAATCTTGGTTGGTGCATTCCTGGCATAAGATGAATGAGATAGAAATGAGTAGATAATTAGATAACTAGAGGTCCGGTGCACTCCTCATTTGTGCGGTGAGGAACAGATTTGCTCTGTTATCTAGAAGGAGGGAGATGGCTCATGTTTTAAAAGAGTGCATGTTATTGAAATCGAATGCATGTTCACACATTACATTAAGCATGTATGTTATGTTTATTTCATTTCGCAAGTGATTTAAATTTGTTTTTGCATCGCATGTTTTTATACATATGATGGTTGTATAATATCGTAAGTTGGATTATTCACTGAGCTTGTTGTTTGCTCACTCCACTCTCAATCATTTTCTCCAGGTTCTGACAGGAAAGGAAAATGAAAGATGATGTGAAATAGTTATTGGGTTTCTGGAATTAATAGTATGTGAAAAGTGTAAAACGTAGTTAGATTATTATTTTGGGAAATGAATATAAATGTGTTGTCATCTGAATGTATTATTAGGAAAATGATAGATTTTGTGGATGTATGGTTATGTGGATGAAGGAAAATATGTGGTTTTGTATATGATTGTGATTATCATGTGTTTTGAGATTTGTGAAATGTTATATTTTTAGAGGAGACTCTGTCAAAATTTTTAGAAAATAATTGGGTGATTGGGCTAGGAAGGCTTACAAGATTTTCGGACATGTCAGAGTTCTGACATGTTTGAGAATTTTGTGCCGGTCGTGACGTCACCTGCGAAGGGGTCGCGACATTTCTATTCCTCATTTCTTTTATTTTTGTTTTTCCTTAGCTTTCAAGTTTATGGAAAGTTAAGTCTTTTGTTGGGGCTAAGAGAAATCTCTCACCACTGTTCTCTTGGATTTCTTGGACAACACTTGTATTTTATTTTACTTGGCATGTGTTCTCTCATGCTTTTGTTAGATTTTATATTAAACTTCATACATTATACCATGTGTTTTGTATAGTTGATTTTACAAAATTTAATAAAAGATTGAGGTATTTCATTTTATCTTAGTGTGAAATTTTATAGGTTTTTTTTATGTCATATCACGTATTTCACATACTTAGGATTCACATTTTGTATTCACACCTATTATAACTTTAATTTTACTTTGCTTACTTATTATAAATACTTTTTTTCCCGGAATACTACATTTTAATATGCTTGAGCTTAAAGATTTATCATTGTAAGTAGAAAAACTCATTACTTATTTCTATTCCAAATTATTTTATTCAAAAACGGCTAAGAAAAGAAAGGATTGAGTCAACTCTAATGCTCCAATTTTTTCATCTTATTATTATTTCTACATTATCAAAATATTATCATTATCTCATCTTTTTCTCATTATTATCATTTTATCATATGTAGAAAACTTTAGCTTTATAAATCAATTCCAATCCTTATAATTCGACTTGGGGCTCCCCAAGTTATTAATTATATTTACTACATTATTCATCACAGTTACACTTATAATTTATTGCATCATTTACTATATATCTATGGTTTATTTATGTTACATGTTGTTAGTTCATTATCTAAAGAATGTATTTTTGCGTCTCTTTAGTTATTTAAAAGTGTGCACATAAATTAAGCAACAATATATTACTCACAATCATTTTAACCCTGAATCAGACTACTAGCATCGCAAAAATGCTTATGTGATGCACACCTCCACTTATAACATTCATCTCTCTCATATGTGACACGTAGACCGCCACATCACCACGCACTCATCTTCTCTTTGGTTGATATGGCAACCTCACTTACTAAAGATATTCACATCAAAGAGAGAAACATATACATACCTCATTGAAGATGGTTTGCAGCAAAAAAGAGAGTCAATTTCCTACCTAAGTTTCATTTCTTTGTAACTATGCAATCCGGGTTTTCAAACTTTGAATCATCTCTCAATCTCATCTTCCTTGTTGTTGATTCTCATCGACGTTGAGTTTTAGTAGTAAAGTTTCGACATTCAATTAGAATCTTTTGAGAAGCTACAAAACATTGTCTTGGATTCAATTAGAATCTTTATTTATGCATTGTCTTGGATTTATCAAATTGAGGTCAGTTGCGATGATGACATAGCTATAGAGCCTATTGGTACAATCACATATTGAGGTTGAGCATCTGATTGAGATGTAGAAAAGCTTTGATTAGACCAACACAATTGAGCAAAACATACTTGAAAGTGGTGTTGATGGTGATTGGACTAATTTTGTTGAGGATACAAGGAGTGTTTTTTTCGGGGTTGTTGATAGCAATGCTACTAGCAGGAAACTAGAGGAGGTTAATGAGCCTTGAATGGAGAAACCAAAGGAAGATAGACAAGAGGGGTAGAGACGTGGAAATGAAAAAGAGGATAGTAAGAAGATGATCTCTTTGTTGAAGGGGATAATGAGGAATTCCAATTTGTCATATGTTTACAAACCAATGCTGCACATAAAGGCATGCCTAGAGATGGAGGCGATTCAAGTAGTGACAGAGTTGTCATTGAAGGAGTCGAGGATCATGAATCAGATTATGCTAAATATGATGAGCTCCATTTCGATGATAATTTAGATGATGCAAATAGAGAGAAACACCCATAGTTTCATGATGAAAGATACCGAGATAACCCTCACCTAGTTGTGGGTACAAAAGGGTTTTTTTTTTCTTTTTTTCAAACAATTCAAAGTGACACAAACATTGGTCCATAAAGAATGGGTAGAAGGTGCACTTTCTAACCAAGACAAGGATAAGTAAATATGTAAGTGTTTTAATAAGACATGTGTATTAATAACGTATGTTTCTGATGTGGTTAAAGGTGATCCCATTGCCTAAATAAAGTCATTTAATCTATTAGATACATGTAGAAGGTGTTTAGAATTTTTCACACGAATTCCAAATACTTAGCAAAATAATATTTGAACCAATAATTTAGGGCAAAACCTACATGGTTGATTACTAACATTATAAAAAGAGTAAGTGAGGACTTAGGGCTGAGAAGGAGAATGAAGCCTTGGAGAGCCAAGGAAAATGTCATCAAGTTGGTGGATGGTGATGAGAAAAAATGGTACCATAAGCTACACTCCTATGCCCATGAGTTATAGAAGACTAATATAGGCATAACAATAAAGATTTGGCAAGATTCAAATGGTTTAAAGGGAATGTACATATGTTTGGACTATTTGATGGAGGATGTTAAGAAAAAATGCAGGCTTCTGATTTTTATTAGATGGTTGTTGGTTGAAGAGGTTGTCCAGAGGACAATTGCACTTTTTAGTTGGGGTAGATCCCAATGAGTACATATTCCTTGTAGCTTATGAAGTTGGTGGATATTGAGAGTAGAACAATGTATAAATAGTTCCTAGACTTGCTTTGGGGTATCACAAAGTTTAAGTGATAAGCACATAAACTTTGTGAGGCATATACACAAATATTTTAGGGTAAACTCGAGAATAAGGAATTGAAGGATTTATTGTAAGATGTAACCCACTCATTCTACCCGAGAAACTA